>JBAMJV010000094.1:0-82500 GCA_037951105.1 Echinarachnius parma
GATGATTCCTTTCAATCAGCGCACGGCAATCACAATTCACAAATATTTATATCAAATCTTGACTTAAAGGGCACGGAAGCAGGGAACGTAAATATTGGCACGCAGGCTCAACGTAAAACCGTCGGTTGTATGACTATTATTACAGTCAGACCTGTCTTAACAATCGCTCAAGCGAAACACTAAAGCAGTCTTTGTAAACAGGTAATCTCTATAATAGACAGGTGATCTGTTATTAGGTTTTAACAGTATTATCATGTATGTACCGTAGAATCTTCATTATATTTAACATTATTTGTGTGTATGTGATGTGTTCATCTACTCTAAAATTTATTTCATACTGCATACGCATATTATTATAATGTACACGTATAATTATTAGTTGACCATACATTGCGAGACAAACGAATATCACTAGCGATATTATTTTCGATACTATATCCGCAATGAGTAATATATTTACTATTACGTATAATTATCATATGCATTTCCTAAAAATGACGCCACTTATCATGCTAGTGTCTTCGTCAAATTCTCTCAGCTGGTTCTTCGTGAAATTGTGTGTAGCGCAAAACACCACACTTAAACCATGTTTACATTGATTATAAACTAGATACAATAATTACGATGCGTGATTTTGAGATGGAATCGTTTATCGTGTCTTTGTTCGTCTTCGTGGAAGATTGAAGCCACTAGCCGCGCTACACTGACTGAGATGACTTGTGATGAAGGCCATTGGGAGACAAAGTGTGGAATAACTAGGTGCCCCACTTTGCGCCCAGTAAATATTTAATAATCATATACGGTAGCTTCCGCTTACTGGCATTGCCACATGTTTTTTTGGACGGACGATGATTGAAATGAGATAGAAATGCATGGTTAAAAAGAAATATAGATTGAGAGGGGAGAAATAGAAGAAATGGGAGCTAATTGCGGCGGCGATGCGGTGGTTTACAGCAAACATGATGCCCTTTATTCGGATTACGTTGTTTGGTTGTGGCAGGATACGTATAGAATCACTAAACATGCTAAAGATCTAGTTATTGATGGTATAATCAGAGTTGTTTATTATTTTACTACTATACTTACCTGTATTGATTCAACACAAAAACTATTAACACACGAATTGTATTCGAATAATTATGTTTACATATTACACTATACTCCTACATAATTATACGAATATCAACAAGATAACGTCATAACATGAATCCATTTTAGTTAGACCCCATACACGTATAATAATAAGGTCGTATATATGAACATATAACGTCCGTTGCATATAGTTGCATGTCTATGACGTGAACTTGATATATGTCATGTTCGATGAAGACCTTTCTAGTGAGGTATTGGAGAAAGATATAGATCTAGAAGTGGAATAAGGAGGACACCGTGGCGCCATAAGGTCACCATGTTACGAATCCCGCCACGCAATTACCGTCAGACGGACTAAGTCCTTGATGTCTTATGGCGAACCCCAAATAATTTAACTAGATAAGCGAAAGAATGTTTAATGATGATGACCAATCTTATTTTGCGAGACAGCATGCTATATTTCCTCCGTGATGAGTTGGCAACGATGTGCTGCCAGTGGCGGATCTACGGGGGGGGGGGGGGGGGGGGGGGGGGGGGGTTAGAAGGTTTAACCCCCCCCCCCCCCCCTTGGGCTGCCAAGTGAAAATGTGATGTGCATAGAAAAACGCCATCATGTGTCCAGACCCACACAGTATCCGCATCGTCATTGGGTCAAACCCCCCCCCCCCCCCCCCCCCCCCCCTTAGCAAAAAGCTAGATCCGCCCCTGGCTGCGTGATGTCATCAAATCTAACATTCATGTAAGATACTATTATAGTACTCTTCATCGATACGGACTGATACATTCGATGTCTCTAGCTCAGCCTGCTGATGCAAGGGGGGGGGGGGGGGGGGGGGGGGGTAAAACGTTCTGTGATCAGCTGATATGTCTTCAAAAAGTGAAATTGTAGTGTGAAACAAAAATGCTAACCGGTTAAGAAATGTGCGATAATAACCCTAATTGCCATTTTGCCGACTTAGTATCATAGGACTTGTAAATCACAGTTGAAAATGTTCCGAAGATACTTTCAAATTCAATTATGAATGTCGTCACAACGTTGAACAAATATTATGTGCTGCATAATAATATATTTAAACATGTTAAAACACGTTTTAGCCGTGCATTATGATAAACCTATCACTGTGTTCACAAAATAAATATAAAATATTGTGTTTTTTGTGTCCCGTCATTATTATAACAAAAAGTTCCGTCTGGAAATTCCCCCCAAGCATAATTTATTATATTAAGCGTATAACTTGTCTGATGATATACCGTTAATTACCACCTTTAAGCCTACTTTACATGACTTAAAGGGACTTAATAACATTGTCCAAATCCTCAAAATCCAATTGGAAAACTAGCAGTTCTCTCATACCTTGTTTTGTTCGTATTGGCAAAAAAACATGGGACAGGTTTCGTTTTTTTCAAATTTCCCTTTCGTTACAAAGATATGAACGATTGAAGTTTTCAGATAATAAAATATCCGTTGGAGTTTTGAAACCGTGTACAAAGTGAGTGCTGTGAGTTAGTAAATATCACTTTGTTTTTTTGCTCATTACTCGGCCACATAACGTCCATTTGACTTGAAATTTTCACACAATAGCCTGTGGACATAATAGATACCAACAATATACATTATATCAACCAATCATCACTTTTTGCACATGTCAACAAAGTTACTAGATCCCTTTAAGTTATATAAGTACATCGTCCTGATGGCTACAGTAATATACTACTTGCATGACTTGCGACCCAAATCTTGAAACAAACAAAAAGCAGATAACATTGTTAACCCGCGTCTCAGAGGTTATCGGATGATAAGAAAAGTAACACTAAAAATAGATAATAGAGTACATGCATGTGAATGCACTTCTATTTGTTTCCAAGTCGAGTATGAATAGTTTTATGGCACCCTAAAGATTGTCTCTTTTATTTCGTTTTGTTGACAGATCAGTCACGTAAGCAAATCGTGCAAAAATGTATCTAGATAAAAACATCATCTTTCAAACAAAACCTTGATTACGACCCCATGGAGACCCCTTGCAGGTACGCAATTATATATAAAAGATAAAGCGTGGGTCTACCCCATGTCTACCAGGGACATGCAACTTTAAAGGGATCTAGTAACTTTGTTGACAAGTGCAAAAAGTGATGAGTGATTAATAAAAATGTATATTGAAGTGATCTGATATGTCCACAAAGTAATGTGTGAATATTACACGTTAATTGGATGTTATGTGGCCGAGAAATGAGCAAAAATGCAAAGTGATATTCACTGACATTGCACTTACTTTGTACATGGCTTAAATTATCCCGTAGACAGTTTAACATCTGAACATTTCAATCGTAAATATCTTTCGAACGAAATGGAAATTTGAAAAACCGAAACCTGTTCCGTGCTTTTATTGTTAATACGAATATGACAAGGTATATAAGAGAAGCACTAGAGTTACAAGTAAGTTTTGAGGATATCCACAATGTTACTATATAAGTCCCTTTCATGTACGTGACTTGTTTTTTACAGTTTTTTTAAAATCTGTGTTGTAATATTCACCAGTTGCAAATATTTGATATTCCTAAGTTACATACTGTACATGGTAAACAGATTTACGAAGAAAAAAAAAACATGTTTGCAAGAGCATACAATTAATATTGTACATTATGTTATTAACTGTGATAATATGTACATTAGATCACATCCTACATTATATTCAAATTCGTATTGGTTTAGGTATCATTCGCAAACAATTTGTTATATTTCGTATACATTTATGTATCGTGATCATTAATTTTCGTGATACTAATTCGCAACCAAGTCGTTAGGGTTATTACAGCATAGATCTACTACTATCATAGTTAGGCCCATGGTTTTATAAGTACAACCCTCTATAAATGTGTAATATCAAGGAGGTTTGTAATATGCATTAGGCCTATGTACTGTATTTGTAGATCCCCTGGTCATCTTGTCCAGCAGATAATTGATGATATATTGGTCGCTCAGCGGTCAGTCGCCTTTTTCGGCGTAGCGCAAACCACACAAGATGAGTCGAAGAAGACAAGATGGACACCCCCTCCCCCATGCACGCACGCACACACACACATACATACACACATACGCACGCATACGCACGCATACACACACGCACACACACACACACACACACACACGCATATACACACACACGCATACGCACGCATACACACACGCATACACACGCGCACACATACGCACACTCACACAATCACACTCATACACATACACAAACATACAATAATGATAATTTGTTCAATGTTTTTCGTCATGTACTTTTGTTCCACACGCGAGAAGGGGCGGCTTCGGGCAATAATTACCAGAGTTAAAACTATGGCGTAGCCTTGTATTGATTAACACGGGGGTGTAATTAATATGTATAACAGGGCCATGGGAAGTCAAGTGTATATCCCTTGGTGTTAATTGTTGGGGTGTCCAAACGTGAGGGTTTCGTACACTGGTCCTGCGCAATTATGCGAAGCAAGTTGACATAGAAAATGTATTGTTACCAGGCCCCATATTCATAAAACAAAGGCTAGCTTAGCTCCACCCATATTCATTAAACCAGCATATCGTAGCTCTATTCTAGGTCTATTTTAGATGATAGGGCTAAAGTGCAACAAAATATTCCTTTAGTTTCCAACTAATCCATGTAGTTCAAGCAATGAAAAGGGAAATCTGAATGGAACTATTAGTTTTATGTTGGGATGAGATTTATGAAAAATGTTTTTTTTTCTTCTAAAAACAAGTTAAATGTCCCTGGACTCCCTGCTGATAATAACAGAAGGACACAATTTAGCTAATATTTGACACATATTGAACAAAATGGATATTGATAATTATGTGGGACGGGTTCATTATAATTACCGGTGTAAGTATTGCTCCTATTCAATTTAGTTCAATTCAATGTATTACATTACATTTTATTCAAAGAAAAAAATAATAGTCATCATGGTCACGGGAGTGGGTGTTTATGAACAGAAGCATTCTGGGCTAATAGTGATGTAACGTTTCGGAACGGAACATGAGAGCATTTTCTTTTACACAAACAGGGCACTTTGGGGAAATGTAACAATGAATCCGAAGATATTTATAAACAACTCCCATAACTCGTCCTCGAAACTGTGCAAATTGATCAAATACATCGAATGATAACATTTTTTATGAAAACCACATCGAACGTGTATAACAACACACCCACTCAACTCCATTGTGATTTTCGGTATATACAGCTTGTCCCAGAAAAAATTACAACGGCACTTTCCGCAACGATAACTTTAAAGATATTAGATCAATCAGAATGATATTTCAGGATATGAAACTATAACGTATTACCTACATCTTGCAGAAAACCCTATTCGATTTGCTTCAGTGGTCATTGAGAATGAGGATATTTTGTCAATCACGTCAGATGTCCCTTCCCTCCAGATTTTGTAAGGAGACGTGTTGTCCATTGACAACGGGACTTTCTGCAACGATAACTTTAAAATAGTAAATACATCAGAATAATATTTCAGGGTATGAAACTATAACTTATTACGTACATCTTGCAGAAAACCCTATTCGATTTGCTTCAGTGGTCATGGAGAATGAGGATCTTTTGTCAATCATGTCATGTGTCCATTTTCGTTCATAACGCGTGAACAAGTCCATTTTCGTTCATAACGCGTGAACATAACGAAAATGGACACATGACATGATTGACAAAAGATCCTCATTCTCCATGACCACTGAAGCAAATCGAATAGGATATTCTGCAAGATGTAGGTAATAAGTTATAGTTTTATACCCTGAAATATTATTCTGATTGATTTACTATTTTTAAAGTTATCGTTGCAGAAAGTTGTCAATGGTCTCCTTACAAAATCTGGAGGGAAGGGACATCTGACATGATTGACAAAAGATCCTCATTCTCCATGACCACTGAAGCAAATCGAATAGGGTTTTCTGCAAGATGTAGGTAATAAGTTATAGTTTCATACCCTGAAATATCATTCTGATTGATCCACTATCTTTAAAGTTATCGTTGCAGAAAGTCCCGTTGTCAATGGACAACACGTCTCCTTACAAAATCTGGAGGGAAGTGACATCTGACATGACTGACAAAAGATCCTAATTCTCCATGACCACCGAAGCAAATCGAATAGGGTTTTCTGCAAGACGTAGGTAATAAGTTATAGTTTCATACCCTGAAATATCATTCTGATTGATCTACTATCTTTAAAGTTATCGTTGCGGAAAGTGCCGTTGTAATTTTTTATGGGACAAGCTGTACAGTGCGTACGTCCCAGATAAAACGAAACCGATATTTATTAATTTGTAATCATATCTTAATCACAATTATGAATAATAAATGACACATATTTGGAAAGCTTGACTTCTCTTCTTTCATTTGATACCACTCATATGATACATAATTCACGCATGAGTGAATAAAGACAATATGAAGCAGGGCTACCAAAAAGTCATTTGCACAACGAAACCTGAATTTCAAATAGATAGATTTGAAAACATTTTTATTATCGTGACGTGGCAATCATACTTCTAAAAAGTTCATTTGCTGCTCTTTCATATGACATCTCAATCGATAAAAAAATGAGCCAGGGATGACAGAGATATCTTGGTATAAAGTGATGCTTGCATCATATGAGTGGTATCAAATGACAGAAGAGGAGCTAAGCTTTCCAAATATTTGTCATTTATTATTCATAATTGTGATTTAAAAATATATGATTACAAATTAATAAATCTCGGTTTCGTTTTATCTGGGACGCATTGTATAGGGCATAATAATTACTGACTAGGACCCTACGTGGGAAAATAAATAATGTATTCCGTTGTAATGATCATTAAAGGGATCTAGTATAACTTTGTTTGATGTGTTCAAAAAATGGCAAATGGTCGAAAAAAATGTGTATTTTTGTGTATATGATTTGTCCACTGAGTGATGAGTAAAAAATTCAATGGTAAATTAGTGTCATATGACCGAGTTACGAGTGGAAATGCAAAGTGATACTTGCACAGACTTATACATAGTTATAATTATCCACTAGGTAATTATAAATGTTAACACTTGAATCACACATATCTTCACAACGAAAGAGAGATTCGGAAACCCAAAATCTGTTCCATGCTTCTATTGGTAATACACATTTAATTAGGTATGTGAGAACTGCTAGAGTTCTAAGTAAGTTTTGAGGATTTTGATAATGTTACTACATGTAGATCCCTTTAACCAAACATGAATCACTGGCTATACTCAATACTCAATAAACTGCAATAATAATATTACTTTTGCGAATTTTGAAATATGACATTGTTTTCTCTATCAATCGTGTGCTTATTCAACCATGGAGTACTGGTTACCTCTTATTTTTACACATTTTCCCCCTAACTACCCTTGAAATATTTTGCCAAGACGAAATCTTAAAATGATTCTTGGTTATGAGCATTTATTTAGGGGGAAGTTACTTTTTGTGTTCGGTTTATATCCTTGGCTGATAGTGGTTTCACAACAAGAAGCAGCTGAATAACAGGCATATTTATATACGATAGTTTGAGCAAATCTACCAATTAAAGAAACAAGAAATTAACGATTGTTTGAACGAACTTCGCTAATTAAAAGTGATCGAAACCTACAACAATTCATGTTCAATTCGGTAACCGTAAGGATAAAAAAAAAAAGGATGCAAGCTCGAATGTTAAAGGAACTACAGCGTCTAGATGGCCTAGTTTTCACAACTAGGCTCTCTCTATGTAATTTTTCCTCAAGAAAAAAAATTTGGCAGTCATTTCCCATGAAATAAATCAATTTTTGGGGTAATTAGTAAATATCTAATTGGCCTGGGAACGCCCCTTTTAAATCGCCAAAATCGATTATGCTGCCCTCTATTGGTGTGACGTCATCTAAAGAACTTCCCCCTATAGTCTCTGTACACGACGCCTCTCTAAATTCTCTAGTAAGTGGAATTTTGCACCAGAAAATTAGCCTAAAATCACTACTGTGTTTTTTTCATGGAGTTTTTTTTTCTGCAGACCTAGTTTACAAGTATATGGAATAAGTGCCAAAATACGTTGTATTCTTTAGTTCCTTTAAGGGGCGGGATTTAGCAAGTCATGGCAGGCTTTTCGCCTGCATGGTGGAGACATGTCATTTTATATTATTGTACTTACTTTTCAATCAAACTCAGGCTGGAATATTGACTACAAAGGATTTTTAAATGCAATCACAAGATCATTGATTTGAGTTGGCGGGTCACTTTAAATAATTATGTTCTTTAATATGGTCTAATCAACCACAGGTAGCTGCAACTTTAGCCCTAGCGGTGTTCGAAGGTAACATGAGGGCACAGGCCCTGATGTTCAACAGAACTGGATTCTCTTTCGACACCAACAGGCAGCTTGAGAAACTCATCTACATCGGCGATTCGGCCATGGAGAATCAGGCGGACATAGATGAGGTAATGGGCAGGGACGGGTGATAATAGTGGTGTGATGGTGGTGGTGACTATGATAAGAGTGATCATGAGGATGATGATGACGATGATGGTGATGTTTATGACAATGAGGATGACAATGATGATGATGATGATGATGATGATGATGATGATGATGATGATGATGATGATGATAATGATGTTAAAGATAAGGATGATGATGAGGATGATGATGACGACGAAGATGATGATGACGAAGATAGTGATGTTTATGACGATGAGGATGATAATGATGATGATAATGATGATGATGATGATGATGATAATGATGATGATAATGATGATGATGATGATAATGATGAGGATGATGATGATGATAACGAATATGACGATGACGACGATGATGATTATGATGATGATACTAATAACAATGATGATGATGATGAGGATGATGATGATTACGATGATGACGATAATGATATTTCTGCAAGATATGATGTATTTCCTTTCCTTTTATTTTGTTTGACAATCCAGTTAACCAACCTTCTGGCAGATATGGAGACCCGGTACTCGACCGGCAAGCCATGTGATAGCGATGGTACTTGTTACGACCTCGAACCAGGTAACTTATCTTCAACTCGGTATTTCATTTTTCAGTCTAAATAATATTCCATAGTAATAGTCGTTTTGGAATCTATTTTGAACACATTTTATAAAGTTCTAATTATTTCTTGATTTTCATTTTCCATTGAAATAACAATTTGAAGCTCCATGTATTTCAGAGAATTGATAACATTTAGGTGGGCATTGTCCTTCAGATAAGGGAATCTAAATATACATATGAAATAATGGTAAAGATAATGCAGCTTTTGTTACATAGAAGAAGTTCCGAAATGCAAGCATTTTATTCACAGATAACATCACAATTATGTGAAGGTGATATTCCCACATAGCACAGTAAAGGGCCCTCAAGATATTTCTCAAGTAAACATCTTTTCTTAAGCGCTTAGAAACATTTGTATAACGCGCTATATATTGTGATACATTATTTTCTATTACATGTATTATTATAACCATGGTAACAACTGATGGTAAAAAGAGAATTGCTCAAGCAAAAGAAGGTAAACGTATGTTTGTTTTTCTCACGCTTATGTCAAGGATTAACGGCTCGTCGTGCTCAGCATTATGTTTGTGTTGTAACCACATCTTTGTGATGGGATTCGGATATGTGATCGTTAATTATTTCATGTATCTGTTGTATTGTTCTTGTGTTCAAGGGCGTGGACGTTCCATTAGAGTTTGTTTATGTATGAGAAACCACATGGATTCACTCGGCTGTGAGTCTCAAGGTTCAAGGTTCATTTTATTTATTTCTTTCACAAAAACATTTGTACATAGAATAATAGAACAAACCACATAAGCAAACAATTTGAAGTGCACTATTCAGTCAATATACAACCCAAATGGGTTTTTCTAAACAAGTCATGAAAGAAAGAGGAGACCTTAAAGAAGCTGGGCTTGTAAGAGCAAGGTCCCCAGAAAAAATAATACATCAATGTTTTAATTACTTTGAAACATTAAACAAAAGACAAACTACCTCATAAGACTATGAATGATTAAACATGGGAAAACGTGGGGAAAATATTTACAAAAGGGATAGCTTGAAATTTGAAAAGGAGAGGAGGAAAATATATACAAAAGGATGGAGAGGAAAAGAGCAAAATGGAACAAGAAAAACAACAAACAGAGAAAAGCAGAGAAAGAAGAAGGTTCTATGTAGGGGGAAAGGGTGTTGAGAAAAAATAGGGTGTTAAGAAAAATTGAAAAATAGAAGAGAGAGGGAGAGAGAGAGAGAGAATGTGACATTTACTAACAAACGAAAACAAAACAAAACAAAAACAATGGACGTTATCAATAACAAAAATAAATAATTACTTAATATCATTTCTGGTGATATCATTTTTACATTAAATATTCTCAGCATAATTACTCAATAAATGTAATTTCAATTTGCGTTTAAAAACAAATACACTGACAGAACTAGTTACATCGATAGGAAGTGAGTTCCAAAACTTGGGACCAGTACAAGCCAGCGTATTCGGAGCAAAAGCAGTTCTTACACGTGGTATATGAAGTGCAGTTGCCTGCCTTGTATTATAATTATGAATTTGATTGTTCTTTCGAAATATTTGTACTAGCGCATTTGGGAGAGTACCATTTTCAAAATCATACATAATTGCGCCTAACTGTAAAAAGTAAATGCCTTCAACCTTCAATAACTTATTACTATAGAACAAAACATTAGTATGAGCACGATAATTTACATTAAAAACAACTCTAACCACCCTTTTCTGGGCAACACAAATCTTATCTAGTTGCGTTTTTTAATGACTTCCCCCATGCCAAGCACTCCATAATTGAGATAAGGCAAAATTCAAGTAGAATATAAAATAAGCAACATTTCTTGTGGGACAAAAGAACTTAATTTATAAATTACACCAGTATTTCTAGACAGAACTTTACAAATATTACTACAATGAGATGCCCAAGACAGCTTCTCATTAATGTGTAGCCCAAGAAACTTGGTGGAAGTTACTCTCACAACATTAACATCATCAAAAAGTACATCTCCAGGTAATTCCTTTAGGGAGTTACTAAAAAAAACATGTACATGTAGTTTGTCTTTTGAAGGTTCAAAGACAACTTATTTGCATGAATCCACAAGATAACTTTCTTTAATTCACTATTAACAGTATCTAATAAAACTTCAGGGTTTTTATGAGAACAAAATACACTTGAATTATCTGCAAAAATATAAAAGATAGGACATCAGATGAAAGAAAAAAAAAAATCATTTATATATAATATAAACAGTAGGGGCCTATAAGGGATCCCTGAGGGACTCCACAAGATATAGTTTGATGACTCGAGTCAATTCCATTCAATGATACATATTGTTTTCTGCCGGTTAAATAGCTCCTGAACCAACTAAGAGCGATGCCCCTGACTCCATAATGTGAAAATTTACTTATTGAAATTTCATGATCAACAGTATCAAACGCCTTAGAGAACTCCAAAAATATACCAAATCGAGTCTGAAGGTTAAAGGGGTAGTTTAGTTTTGGTAGAGAGGGCGCTGCACATCACAATTTTGTTGTGAGGTAATGAAAAACTGAGTGTCGAATTTGAGAGAACATGCAATTTCAATGGCAGAATAAACTTTATTTGGTCAAAATCGACCCAGAAACGGCTGAAATATCAATAAATATATCTGATCTTATAATTATTTGGGGCCCAAATAATTAGACGATTTTTCAAAAAATAAAAAAATTTGCTTGCACTTTTTCAAAAATTTTCAAAAGTGTATTTTAAATAGTTGTTGATGATCTCTCTATTTAATCATTATTTCAATAAAACATCAAATGCATAATTTTGTATGAAAAATGGTTGACACCAATGCCTTTTTATTAAAGTGTGTTTTAATGGCTCTTTTTGAATGATAACGGGCTTTTTACTTAGACGTTTGTAATTTTCTATACCTTTCGAGCATGGTGGAGTTATAACTATTAGTTTATAATGTTACTGTCCAGGTTTGGTTACTAAAGTTCAGCCAATCTTTGGTTCAGCCTTACCAAAACTGTACTACCCCTTCGTTTTCCCTGTTGTTGTGCAAATGAATTCGTCGTCATGGTTGTCACGTCATTCATCGTGTATGTTCATCGTCCTGCGTGGCTAGGATTTTCAAATGTCCACTCTTCCGAACGTATGGCAAGCCTCCCGAGTGAAATATGATGATCACTCCGTTTCGGTTGTCCCTCGTTTAACTCTTTGAGAGAGGGGACTGAAACATTATCATGTCAAATTATAATACGCGAAAGCCCCCATGCGCAGCAGACACGAACAGAGGAAACTATTACAATATTATTTCTCGCCTCAGTTTGCTGTTCACGGTCCCCCGGCACAACCGCTATACCTAGGTCGTTTATAATCTCATCAAGAATGCATGCATTTCCTGGGATCATCTTTCTTGAAACAATGCCGAGTAAGAGGTATGAACATGCTCTGGAGGAGGAGAGGGAAGGGGGTACCTTGGAGATCATACATTAAGTGTGTCAGAAGTCAGTGGCGTTGCGGTACGTTGATAAACACGGGGGGGGGGGCGTAATGGATGTGCAATTGCAGACCCGTAGCCAGGATTTTTCAAGGGGGGGGGGGGGGGGGTGCGTAATTTACAAAAACGGGACCGAGACCGAACGTGGCTGAGACCGAGAGGGGGGGCCGGGGGGGGGGGGGGGGGGGTGGTGGTCCGTCGCCAAAAAATGTTCGAGGCCGAGACCAAGACCGATCGTTGCCCGAGACCACTGGTTTAGATGGCCGAGACCGATAACAAGTAGACCTTTCTGATTTTGATATTGATTTTTTTTATTTATTCTGTTTTGTTTATTTTTTTTTGGTTTTGTTGTTGTTGTTGTTGTTGTTGTTGTTGTTGTTGTTGTTTTTTTTTGTTGGGGGTGGGGGGGGGGGGGGGGGTTGCGTACGCACCCCCTGGCAACAGGCCTGATGGTGGCGTAATGTTCATTACCAACGACATCAGTGTCTAAAGCCCGGCGCAGACAGAGCCGACTCGACCCGATCCGACTGGTTTCATTCAGGCTAGAGTTGGGCCCGGTCAATCGGAGCAGATTTATCTTGTTGAATCGGCCCCAACTGGCATCCGACTGTTTCTCGACTGGCAAAATGTGTGTCGCGAGGCACTGAAAACTGAGCCGATCGGAATGACAACCAGTCGAGTCGGCTCTGTCTGCGCCGGGCTTTAGACTATATCGGAAATACACATAAATTATGGCAAGTGGTGTAGCGCCGGTGGGGGGAGGGGGGCGGCGAAAGAGATTGGCTTTGCATTTACAGATACTGTACACGGAGAGAGAAAGGGTGCCTTGAATATAGTAAGCGTGTCAGAAGTCGGTGGCGTTGCCAGAAATGAACTTCCCTGGGGGCATTGGTATAACATGCATTGTTTCTCCCTGTGAGATATTTGAATAACGCTCTCTTTCATGACGACGTAGTCTGCGATTAAAAACTAGTTCACATATCAAAATACGTCGAACATGTAATTTGATTACTAATGTCCAATTATATTCCCAACATCTTCATTTTCAGGTCTGACTCGAATCATGGCCGAATCGAGAGACTATGACGAGTTGTACTGGGCGTGGGATGCGTGGAGAGATGAGGTGGGGGCGCCGGCCCGGGAGGACTACAAGCGTTATGTGGAGCTCAAGAACATCGCCGCAAATGCAAATGGTAAGTTATAAGTTACCCTTTTCTTTTAGATAATCACTATGAGAATACTCTAAAAACGAATACAGTAATATGCAACGATATTAAGGGTAATAATGTAATTGGGAGTATAGTATTCGTGTCAAATTATTCTTCAAAATAATCAGGGAAATCTTAGCTGGAAGATGTAACATGAATGTAATTGCCTTAAATAGATCGATAAAGAGAAATGCTGATATCAATTAGTTATGTTTAAAACATGTTGACGCAGCATTTACTTCGTATTTTGTTTCTATTAATAAGTCTGCAATCATCATCGACCGTAGCCTCTTGACAAGGCATGTCTCGTCTGAGCTGAGTTGAATGCACGGTATAGTATGCATTATGCAGGAACGACTGGACAGCGCGACTACCCTGCACAATCATTTTGGCGAGGGGATCGCACGCGAATTCACCACTGCAGGATAGCCTCCATCAGGCGTTCAGTCGTTCCTGATCCTGCATGCAGCAAAGACATTGCTTGCTTGAGACACGAAGCCTGGTTAAAGGCTACATCGACCGATGCACGGGGTTAAATGGCAATGTAACGTTTTAAAAACGTCTCGGCAAACATAATGTGAACTTTGTTTTGTGTGCGCCAAGGGGTAGATTATTTCATGAACTAATTGAAATGTTTTTTTCTTTTTCGTCAAAAGGTTAGCAGGTGCCATATCATGTTTCACACCAGAAATGTTTATTAAAAACACGATGTTAATATAATGCCTTGTAACAAACATGTCTTGATATAATGCTTACTTAATGTATTCACTTTCTTCCAATGGCTTCCTCCGTTTATTATAATTTGTTTTTCAAACTTATAATCACGGAGCTAATTGATACGAGTAAGTTTAAGGGTACGTGTCACATTTTTGTGATATTATGAAGGTAATTAATACACACAATCTTCAAACATTAAAGTGATCCATCAACTTTGTATAATTTCAAGCAAATTCACTTGGAGATTTGACAATTCTCTTGTCCCTTGCTGTTTGGCTTCATGGGAACAGAAGAAGAAATGGGTTTATATTTTTAAAACGTTTCCATATCATGGATGAATTTGAGAGCGTCTATACTATAGACGATTTCCGACCGTAGTCAAGAGTATCCGAATTCGGCTAATCAATCGTCCATAGTCTCCGAATTCGGATACTATACTCGAACAATCGGGATAACATCAGACATAGATTTGTTCTGTTTTCACTGAGTAAACGTTATTATTTTTTCTAGGAAATTCTCGCATCTCATTCTCAAGAATCTTACAATTAAATTGGTATTATGATTGAAGTCTCAAACATTAGTTTTGGGGGAAAAGTTAATGGATCACTTTAAAATATCATGGGAGTGGAGTGCTTTATATATAATTATACTAGTACATGTAGTAGTAATTAAGACAACCTTGTGTTATAATCTCTAGCTCGCGTGTTTTTACATAGTTATAGCACTTGCTCAAAAATCAAATCAGCGTAAAGCATTGTAATTGCTCCCATACATCACAACAGTTTCGTCCTCGATCGATGGTTCATCAAGTAGCATGCATTAATAATAAATGCAATACCATGAATACGGCATTGGTTTTATGGTTTTGAATCTGACACAAACATAATGAAGAGAGACAAAAAGATTCGTCTACCGGGGGCAAAATATGTAGACACGTACATCAAGACCAATAACAAAGTCCCTTTTTTCAGAAACGGAAACGATGCTTGAATTATTAATATGGTCATCCATTCTTGTTACTATTTAATTAATAGACTTGATAGTGTTTACAAAGTATAGCAATTTTCCGGACAATGGTCAACACTGGCGTAGTGGGCTTACTGATTGAAACGTTGGGGGGGGGGGGGGGGGGGTGTCCTCTTTTCAATTTTGTTTTGATTTTTTGTTGCAATTTGAATTAGTGAGGGGGCGCCCCCATGCAGGTCCGCTAGTGAAGCTTGGTAGTAAGCCCTTTCCTGTTATACTGTATGTCTTTTTCATGTCTGTGTCCACTGCAGTCATCTTTGCCAAAATGAGAATGCTTCCATAATGGTTTATAGATCTATGCGAATGTTGTTCGCAATCCCAATGTGAAAAGGATTTGGCGCTATTTATATCGTATCGACTAAAAGAGAGAGAAGGTCACGAATTAAAAATAAAATTAACAACACAAACAAAGTCCCCTCTATTTTCTTGTGAATCTTTTGGAAATTAACGGGTAGTGAAATAACTTTTTTTTATCGTAACGGCGACAAAGTTATGTATAAAGACAACAAATATGTTCCAACTGATTCATTAATTGAGACAATTGAACTTGCTCTTTTAGTGCCAAAATGTAGTCTTAGATAAGCTGTAGTTTTTCCTTTTGTTTCATGATACAGATCAGCCAGATAACGGCGCGTACTGGAGGTCGTGGTACGAGGTCGATGACCTCGAATCGATGGTCGAAACGCTGTTCGATCAGCTCGCACCCCTCTACCAAAACCTGCACGCCTACGTTCGCAGAAAGCTCTACAACGTGTACGGATCCGACTACATTAACCTTCAGGGACCTATTCCTGCGCACATATTAGGTAACGTTTAGCTGTTTAGGTAGACATAATTATAGTATAGAAAACGTAGATGTTTCCCATTCATGCCTCAAGCCCGGCGCAGACAGAGCCGACTCGACCCGATCCGACTGGTTTTCAGTCAGGCTAGAGTCGGGCCCGGTCGGTCGGAGCCGATTCATCGTCATGAATCGGCCTCGAATTATCTCCGACTGGCTCTTGACCGGCAAAACAGGGAGCTGAGGCAACGCATACTGAGCTGAACCGACTGAAAATTATTCGGATCGGGTCGAGTCGGCTCTGTGTGTAAAGCCCGGCGCAGACAGAGCCGACTCGACTGGTTGTCATTCCGATCGGCTCAGTTTTCAGTGCCTCGCGACACACATTTTGCCAGTCGAGAGACAGTGGGATGCCAGTTGGGGCCGATTCAACAAGATAAATCTGCTCCGACTGACCGGGCCCAACTCTAGCCTGATTGAAACCAGTCGGATCGGGTCAAGTCGGCTCTGTCTGCGCCGGGCTTAAAGGGCTTAACCCTAAAAAGACTGGGCTATTTTGAACCTTAAAAAAACTGGGGGGGGGGGGGGCTAAAAGGGCCCCCCCCCCCTAAGATCTCGGCAACCAAAACTCCGATCGACTCCAAATTTGGCATCGGGATAGATGTCCATAACGTCTACAATATTACGTAGTTAAAAAAAAAAAAAATTAGAATATGCTAATTAGAGCTAATTAATTATGCAAAAATTGTATTTGTTTGTATTTTTCGTAGTTTTCTCGGCAATCGAAACTCCAATCAACTCTAAATTTGGCATGGTGATAGATGTCCATGAGCCATTCAATATTGCATAGTTAAATTGTTTGTTCTAATTATAATATGCTAATTAGAGCTAATTAATTATGCGAAAATTGCATTTCTTATGTATTTCTTTGTTTTTTCGACTTATGTTTTTATTGTTTTTTTCAATGGAAATAATTATTGACCATTATTCAACCATTTTTAGCCCCAAATTAAATGATTGCAGTGATTAGAATGAAAAATAATGAAGATTTTGTCTTTTCTAGGAAAAAATCAATTTCCATAGGATTTGTACACAAATCACAAAATTTAGCGATTTTCAGGCCGACGCTCACTTACAAAAGGTCACGTGACTTTAGAACGGTATACCCGGTCGTCGCAAATTTGGTCTCAAAAGTTGCGCAAGACTTCAATGAAAAAACTCCTAAAGTCCCGCAGCAATACCTGCGCGCGTTGCGGAATTATCGCAAAAATAGAGGAGGGGGGGGGGGGGGCTAAATCAGCCCCCCCCCCCAGTCTTTTTAGGGTTAAGTCGTTTGCCAATAGTCTTGAAGGTAGTTCGGATTCACAAATCAGACGCGGGGTGTAATGTGTTGTCTATGGCACAGCTTATTACATCGCTCCTCTTTTAATTTGCTATTGTTCCCTTAATTAATCGGGTACCAGTTAACAAATGGGTGAGTTCGACCTTCTGCATCGCAGTCTGATATTCCCATCGCTTGGCCACGACTTTTCTTGGGATATTAGACATGTTTTAACCCAAATAGCCGTGCGTGCCATGTCGTTATCCTATGTGTTTTCTAAGTAATTATAAACCACTAGGAAAGTTAGTTATGTTTTTGATATGAGGATATTACGAATACAACACATGTTTTTCCACGGACTATGTCTAGAGGATGATGTTAAATGATGTGATTTTCATGTTGTCTTATGTATCGATAATTAACTCAGAGTTAAATTTAATCAACTGTTCAGACTTTGTGTCGTTCATTTCACCTAATCAATCTTCACACAGGTAACATGTGGGCGCAATCGTGGTTGAACCTCGACGACCTCTGCATCCCGTTCCCCGGCAAACCTAGCGTCGACATCACACCCACACTCATAGCAAAGGTCAGTGTTTTTTGTTCTTCCTCAGAGACTGACCAAAACATCAGGGCCCATATTCAGATAACTCTAGTACCTTTCTTGAAGGGTTGAGGCCTAACAATAATCAATCCTTTCGTTGGCCTATCAATATAACACGCATCGCATATGCAATCAGACCCGCGACCTTATAGATATTCGATCCGGCAAATGTTGAAGTCCACAGCCTGATCGAGATACCATCCAACAATCAAACCCACATTGTTGGTGATGATGGTAGAGATGATGGTGACGATGATGACGACGACGATGATGATGATGATGACGATGATGAAGATGATGACGGTGATGATGATGGTGACGATGATGATGATGATGATGATGATGATGATGATATTGATGATGATGATGATGTTGATGATAATGATGATGGTTATGGTGATGATGATGATGTAGATAATATTAATGATGAAGATGATGATGTTGTTCTTGCTGCTGCTGCTGCTAATGATGATACAACTGTTAGATAACATTATACTCGATTCCTATTTTGTTTCAATAAAACAATAGGGATATACCCCTCAGCGAATGTTCGAGGTCTCCGACGAATTCTTCGCTTCCCTTGGTCTCCTCGAAATGCCGCCAGAATTCTGGGCGCACTCCATGATCGAGAAGCCCAACGACGGCCGCGAGGTCGTCTGCCACGCATCCGCCTGGGACTTCTCCAACCAGGTCGACTTCAGGTGAGTCGGGGTTTTCTTGACGAAATTCTTGTTTTACACTTATACTGACATTGCCAGTTGTGATATTGACGACAAACCGAATATGTAATGACGATGGCGGCGAACACGACGAAAGAAAATAATGATAATGATTCTAGTAATAATGAATTTGTCCAGTTTTCCCAGAGTAGCCCCTTCAGTGTTTTGCAATGTTCTTTCAGCATGCCACGCCCGAGGGCCATGCGTCAAGCAGTATTACATCAGTCATCGGATAAACACCCAAGTTGCACTCCGTGATGATGATGATGATGATGATGATGATGATGATGATGATGGTGATGCTGCTGCTGCTGATGATGATGATGATGGTGATGCTGCTGCTGCTGATGATGATGGTGATGATGCTGCTGCTGCTGATGATGATGGTGATGGTGATGATGATGATGATGATGATGATGATGATGATGATGATGATGATAATGATGACGACGATGATGATGATGAATAATGACAATAACATTTAACCTGTCCAAGTGATTTCTTCACCTTCCCAAAGAATAACGCAGTGCACCGGGGTGTTCACGGAGGACTTCATAGTGACCCACCACGAGATGGGCCACATCCAGTATTTCCTGCAGATCAGAGACCTACCCCTAGTGTTCCGCGACGGGGCCAACCCGGCGTTCCACGAGGCTGTAGGAGATGCCATCGCGCTCTCCGTGTATACCCCGCTCCACCTATCCAAGGTGGGGCTCCTAAATGAGACCATGGATGATGAAGGTACCGCATCCGTAACCATGGTTATAGAAGTTTAAACACGTTTGCTTATGATTGTGTTACCCTCTATCTGATGCACCTCTCCGAAGCACCGCTGCACCGTCGTGTTAACTTGTGAATATCTCCGACTTGTAAATGTTGATTGATTAGCGTGTCCTTGCTGTATAGAGCTCGCTTCCAAAAGGCGCTAAATCCACTTTCCCTAAAAATTGAGTTAACGATATATCTACATGTATAATCATCTACGTAGCTATCTAGGAATCCACATTTTACGACAAATAACTTGCTCAAAATCAAAATATAGAAAGTTCAATTTTCATATTCACATAGGCACGTGTACAAAGTGGGACAAAGAAACCGGTTTTCCTCGGAAGTTGAAAAAGTGGATATAGCGCCTTTTGGTTGAAAGCATTATATTCTCGTGCTTTTGTGCTGTTTGTGTTAGGCGGCCCTATAATAGTTCATTGGATTGTCCTACTTTGCTTATGTTGTAATGGTAGAGTGTGTAGCTGTAAACCCGTTCTGATATTCCTTGCATGCCGTGGCCTGATGTGGTAATGATGTATAGACCGTTACAATATTTTGCTGCTTGGTGTGTATTTATCGCGTGTGTTTATACTTGTGTTAAATTTTTTAGCAGTTCCTGTTTTATTGTATTATTATAATTATTATGATTATTAGTATTATTTGGTAGGTGTATTTAGCTTGGTAC
The DNA here is from genome assembly GCA_037951105.1 of Echinarachnius parma. Classification (NCBI taxonomy): domain Eukaryota; kingdom Metazoa; phylum Echinodermata; class Echinoidea; order Clypeasteroida; family Echinarachniidae; genus Echinarachnius; species Echinarachnius parma. Next base: position 20,476 of record JBAMJV010000094.1, read on the forward strand.
ACCATCTTTATGTAGTTGATTGCATGTTGATATACTATCGCTATCACTTTGTCTGGTGGTGTATATATAGACGCTGTGGCCCGAATCCTTATCAGCGGGTTAAATATACGCCTGGGTTAAGTCGCACGTCATTTGGTTAAATCCCATGACTCTATGATCGCAAAAGATCATCACTTGTTTCATTTTTGTCTTTCTAGTCCCAGATTACTTGCGCTATAGTATTTGCATTAATTTGTTGCTTCTTATCTTGAATCAGATAGATCTCACTAGACGATGTTGATCCTACACGAAAATGACGAACATGGAAAACAGGGCCACTTTTAGAATTAATGCACCTTCTTACATACCAAACATTGGGCCGTATGCATAAAAACAAGCAGTTGCTTATAAGCAAATGCTTTAAGCACAAGCAAGAGCTTGTCAAGCAAAAGATCAAGTTCAAGCAATTGCTTAAATTCGTATGCACAAGCCTTTGCTTGTGCTCAAACCTTTTGCTTGCACTGCCAAGCAATTGCTTACGTGTTGGACAAAGGATCGTTACGGTTGTGCGAACATCGCACTGCAGGGCAACAACGCTTCGTGCCCGACCTGGCAGCAGTATTTTTTATTACGCAAATAGGGGGGAAACAGCGCGGAGCATCAGGGGGGTTTCTGTGCAGATCGATGGACAAAAATTGCCGTAAAAAGTCTAAAATAACAGGATTTGATCACAACATAACCTCTGGAATATGGAGCTTGAAATCATCCTGAAACGGTACGAAAAATTGATCCTTAAACGCGAATGCCCTGAGTAAGCAAGAGCTCAAGCTGGTCTGGATGTGCTTGAAAAAACGCAAGCAATTGCTTATCAAGACAAGTAAAAGGTTCGTTTTATGCATACGGTTTTAAGCAATTGCTTGTTTGGTAAGCATTTGCTTACGAGCAGTAAGCAATTGCTTGTGCTTGTAAGCAAATGCTTTTGCTTGCAAGCAATTGCTTGTTTTTATGCATACCGATTCAAGCAAAAGGCTAGCACAAGCAATTGCTTGTTTTTATGCATACGGCCCAATGTATTTCCTCTATAGTATCCCATTCACTAAATACTCACCATTGTGCTGTATGATTCCAACATAATTATATAGAATCAAGCAGTGCACCGACATCACCATGGACGACTTCATCACGATCCACCACGAGATGGGGCACGTCGAGTACTTCCTCCAGTACAAGGACCTGCCCATCACTTACCACAGTGGGGCGAACCAGGGCTTTCACGAGGCCGTGGGCGATGCTCTTGCTCTTTCCGTGTCGACGCCCGCTCACCTGAACACAGTCGGTCTCCTCGATGAAGTCGAAGATGATCCGGGTACCGAAATAATGATAATAACAGATTGCACTCATATAGCGCATAACCTCGCAATTATTGTATGCACCATCTCAGCTCTCTAGGCAGCATACTTCTCTGTCAACATGTTCGTAACATTTGATTTGGTGTCACCGTATTAATCGTTTGGTCGTGGGTTACTGTCTCCATTTCATCTGCATTGTTGTTCGCTGGTATACTAATATTCTGCCCTCATACAGGTCATATGGTCCTCTGGATGACGTCTCCGGCTACCCATTACACTTGTGTTTTCATTTTCACAGGAATATAGTCGTGCAATTGTAGTCATTTCCTTTTCTTGCGCTAACATATTTTCTTTCCGTTTTACAGAATTGTATTAATACGGTGTAATTCACAAGTGATCCCTTGCAGAGAAAAAAACATTTTGGAGCTATTCTACAGTGGTAGTTCTTCTTTTTTCATTTAGGTGGTCACAATTATACTGGTTTGAATGTATAAAGTCGAAATGATTTGCCATGGCATATCGTGTTATCCCTCCCTGGTTGTATTACTATCGCATGCCGTGGTCATCACTCCTGATCATACAAAAACATCCTCCCTCCAGGATCAAACAGTGTACCGACATCACCATGGACGACTTCATCACCATCCACCACGAGATGGGCCACGTCGAGTACTACTTGCAGTACGTCAACCAAACCGTCAAATACCGCCGCGGTGCCAACCCGGGCTTCCACGAAGCCGTGGGCGACGTCCTCGCGTTGTCCGTGTCGACGCCGGCTCACCTCAAAGCCGTCGGACTGCTGGACGAGGTGGTAGACGATGCCGGTATAGATTTATCTCTGTTTTCGTAAAATTACATTACCGCATTGATTGAACACAACCAACACATTGTAAGCTGGTCTAATCATTTGTTGAAAATGTCCATCATGTTCATAAAGCATGTTCATTCATTTATGTATCATTATTACAGTTTAATATTTTTTTCCTGATGAGTCCGTTAGTAATTAATGTTTGTTTTTATTTCGACGATTTCAGAATACAATAATCACCATTGTATTATCAAAAACTACGCGCAGTGTACGTAGCTGTAGTTAGCTGTAATTAGGGTACAAAACATTGTTTTGTCTCTCTTAGCTTTAGTATGCATTTTTTCTGTCTGCATTATTTCGGTTGGTAGCAGTGGTATTTAGATTGATGTAATATCAATGTGTTATTAATCGCATTGCTGTTTTAATCGTAGTATGTTAGTGTTGCGCAATGCGTGATTTCACGTTTGGTGGTTAGCGCTGCTGTGTTTTATTTTGTAGTCATTCATTCATCTATCGATTCCTTAATGTGTTCATTCATTCCTTCAGTCATGCATCCTTTTAAATGCTCACTCACTCACTAACTCACTCACTCACTCACTCAGCCACTCATTCACTCACTCACTCACTCACTCACTCACTCACTCGCTCTATCACTCACTCTATCACTCACTCACTCTATCACTCGCTCACTCTATCACTCACTCACTATATCACTCACTCACTCACTCACTCTATCACTCCCCCACTCACTCACTCACTCACTCACTCACTCACTCACTCACTCACTCACTCACTCACTCACTCACTCACTCACCCACTCACTCACTCACTCACTCACCCACTCACTCACTCACTCACTCACTCACCCACTCACCCACTCACTCACCCACTCACTCACCCACTCACTCACTCACTCACTCACTCACTCACTCACTCACTCACTCACTCACTCACTCACTCACTCACTCACTCAATCAATGTTGTACTCAACCGTTTCACAATCTTTTTCCATATAGCAGCACCTACTCGTTTTAATATATTATGTGTTTACGTTGATGTTGTTGCACATTTCCAGTCTGTTATTCTTGCTATGTATTTCGTGGCATTTTAGCATTATTTGTTTTTATTTACTCGTTCAACTTTGTATAACGTGCAATGCCAATGAATACATCACGTTCCTTTAATCAAGAAAATACATCATCATGATCATCGGTATACCATAAATCAAGAACCTAATAATAATAATAATAATAATATTAACTGTTGCAAATACTTGCAGTGAAACAAATTGTTAGGTTTCTTGACCAAAGCGTTTTAGTGGGTAAAATAATTATTATGCACATTTCGAAATTCCTGAAACCTTCTTTGAATATAGTTCAAAAATAGCGACACAATAATGCAATTATAATACAATTAATGTTAATGTAACCAGCTATAATATTTAGTTTCACAATAATGTACAACGATACGATACTCACATAAATAGCGCTATTGCAACCAACCGTTATTATTAGTATAATCATCCTTAGTTTCAAAGAAAACTATTACATGTCAACGGAAAAGTTAAATTCGTATTATATGTTTTTATTTTATCATACTGTATATACGCACATGTCGATGTAATCAATTCCAAATTTAAAATACACTTGTGTTACCATGGTTACCTAAACACCTGCAGAGGCCGATCTGAACTTCTTGATGAGCATTGCGCTGGATAAGATAGCCTTCCTGCCCTTCGGCTACCTCATGGACCAGTGGAGGTGGCGCTTGTTTGACGGCAGTACAGCCCCTGAAAATTACAATGCAGATTGGTGGAAACTCCGGTAAGATATTTGGAAACTAATCTTTAACAACTGTATGCAAGTATCTACAATTATTAATTACATAATACACGTTCGAGATAGCGCCCATGTGATGGCAGTGCACCTCTTGAGAGATCATTGTAGACTGGTAGAAACTTGAATGGGTGACTAATAATAATAATTTGGGGAAATCCTTACAATCTGTACCGTAGGTGGAGCTATCTTCCATGGCCCTATATACGGCTCTGACTTCTTCATATAAATAATTCTTTGCCTCACAAATGTAAAACGCTTTGAGCTGATCGGTCGGGAACAACGGCATGAGGACGCAATATTTAGCCTTTATGTTCTACTGTGGACGTAAAGTTTTCAGTTATAAACGAAAGTTGCAAATACTTGCGGCATTGTAAATTTAAGTTCTTGTTTATTTATGTACGCATAGCCTGAAGTACCAGGGCATCATCCCGCCCGTCGAGAGGACCGAAGACGACTTCGACCCCGCTGCCAAGTACCACATTCCATCAGATGTGCCTTACGTCAGGTAACCATGACAACCATATATGGATGTTCATCTTCATTCATCAAGTCCAGACTCCAAGTAGAATTAATCAAAGTTTATCAATAAAACAAACTGAAACAAACTTACAAACTTACGTTTCGCCGATTGACAACCAGCTTCATCTAAACTTTATGAGGACTACCCTTGTGAGGGTTGCCAGTTGAAGCCGGTTGGCAATCCGTGAGATAATCGCACGTACCTTAAAGTGTACAGTGATTGTATCATAATCATTAAAATATGAGTAATGATTATGACCTATTACACTTTTAGTAAGAATTGGCTTGAAAGGTTTGACTTGTATTGAATCGATATAGTTTTATATGCATGAAGTTGCAAAGATTGAACCAAAATAATGGTCAAACATGATTTTTAGTATCATTAAAATGTAAATATTATTACAGCTATCACATTTCTATACACTAGACATTCAATACTTATTTGAAATAGGATTATAATGATATATAGAATAAATAACAATAATGATATGCCTCGTTACGATAGAGTACAAACTCTTGTTTATAATTATCGGCTTTGAACAGGTATTTCATCAGCTTCGTGATCCAGTTTCAGTTCCACCAGGCGCTGTGCAATGCTGCCAACCACACCGGCCCCCTCTACAAATGCGACATCTATAACTCGCAGGAGGCAGGAAAGCTATTAGGGTAAGTTAACCTCTCCCCTACTAGATTTTGCAATCCACATAGGGTTAATACAGGATCCACCTGGGTTCCCAAAGGCATTGCGTTATACATGTAGCATGACTGACTTTCATCTTGCGGTTCACAGTGATTATGTTGAAGAAGGTATCGGCGATTTCGAACCCCAGGGCACAGGCTACGATGGCGATACTACAGGATCAGCAGATATGGATGAGACCCCCTGATCACTTATTCATTTCCAGCATGTGATTGACTATGTTATTAAATAGAACGCGGGAAATTGTGATTACAATAAATTGTTATTTATTGTAATAAAGTGTATATACAATATACATATTTTTTCTGTCCGCTAACATAGACAATTGTTGAAGAAGGGATCAAGCGAGCCCTGGCCCCAGGCGATGATGGCGATAACCGGATCACCAGATATGGATGCGAAACCCCTCATCAATTACTTCCAACCCCTGATGGACTTTCGCCGGAAATCGTGAATTTAAGACACAATATGGTTATTTATTGCAATACAGTGTATATTTATTTTCATTCCGCCAACAGTGACATGTTGAAGAAGGGATCAAGCGAGCCCTGGCCAATGGCCATGATGGCGATAACCGGATCACCAGATATGGATGCTAATCCCCTCATCAATTACTTCCAACCCCTGATGGACTACCTGACAGAGGAGAACGCAAAGAATGGAGAGGTACTCGGATGGGAGACGTCCTACACACCCAAACGTAAGTTCATAAACAGCGCCATCTCAGTCATAATAATATAATAATGGCCATTCATAGAGAGCTGTCATTATTATCTGCCACGGGCCCCGTTGCAGAAAGAGATGGAATCGATTGTAAAGTTGCAATTAATTGTAAGTCAGATCATGATTGGTTCTGATTGGTTGAAATGCGCAAATGATCTGACTCGCAATTAATTGTAACTTGCAACCGATTGTATCTCTTCCTGCAACGGGTCCTAGATGGGACACTCCTCTGGCGCCATGGTCATAGATCAGGTACGGTTCAAACTTACACAATGATATTGCTTTACTTTCTCAACTCCCCGGGGAGCATGCTGGCCACATGCTGCCTACGGCGCAAGGCTAATTAACACCGAACCATGCTCAATGAAACATTGAGAAAATAGTGTCGAAATATTAGCCATATTCATGCATTTTACAACATGTATTATTGCATCATATTAGGCCATGAAAAATAAATGGTTGGATTGGCGTAACCCGCCCGACCCTAAAAATACCGCCGACCCTAAAGGTTTTTTTCTGATTTTTTTTTTTTAGAAAAAAAAAGAAGAAAAAAAACCCTACCTACCTACCCTAATGTTTGGTTGCCCGTTACTCCAATCCAACAAACAAATTTGTTTGACCTTATGCGATTTATGCTTTGATAGCTAGTATTTTGTGGAAATATGTCGGTACTAAACATGCTAAATGCGAATGAAGTTGTGTATATCTAGTCGTTTTTTTGTGTGTATGCCCACATTGTCTGCATTGGAAACGTTTCATATGTGTTCAAATTAAAAAGCGCTTATCATGCTATGTTCATTTGCCAAATTATGAGATGTCAAATTGAGTACCGGAATCGCCCTTTTCTTTATGCATATTGTTTTCTAATTTATCTTTTTTACCGCAGAACCTAACTCTAACTCTGGGATCCACGTTCAACCATCTCTCGTAGCAGTCATCTTCAGCTTCGTCATAATCCTGCTCAGGATGTTCTAAAATGAGTTGCCTTTCATAACAAATATTATAGAGACTTATCTATTTGAGTAACGGATACGGATATAATTATTCAGGTTATATTTCTGTCAAATGATCGATGAATACCCGTTCATGCATTTTTTTTTACTCCTTAGACAAAGCAGTTGTTATGCGATTTTGAAATTCGAGTTACGCATTAAAAATAATAAAAACGCACTTGTATTCAAGATATATTCTCAAGATGATTATTATCATTACAATTAATACTACAAAACCTGATATTATGTCTAGAGGATATAATTATAACTGACATATCTTTTTTGTATTGGGATTTTTAAATACTTTTTAATCATTATTCAATTCGGATTTTTTTACTCACAGTGTGCATGGCAATTTACGCAGTGTATTGTATAGTTACTTCATATATATGTCTTGTATTGTCATTTGTCAACAAAAGACAATTACTCGAAGAATTTTGAATATCTTTGCTTGATAAATATGTGTATTACCTATTACCTACATTTCAATCGATTTTAATGAACATGGATGGGTAACGAACGCTTATAATACAATTGCATATAATCAAGATTATCCTTTATTATCGAAAACTAGTTGGAAGAGTGATTACCAACCCTTTCTTTGATATATCTTAAAAAGACTTCAATTCTTTTCACCTTGTTTGTACGTCATTAATACATATTCATGCAAGGCAATGCAACCGAGATTGTAAAACTTATACATAAACAAATAATGACATGCTATTTTTTACGGAGGCTCTAAACATGCTAATGGCACAAGTTAATACAACGTTTTGATTCATTAATATCAATCATACTTTTTCCTGTTCCAAAACCATTTTTTAATCAATCGGTAATATTTGTATCCACATGTCCTATAATAGTTATTCAAATGATATATTATAACGTGTTTTTGTTTATTGTGATTTCATGCATTGCATTGTAACTACGGCTAATGTTGAACCTGAATATGTACATTATAACAAACTGAAGGATTATAATACTTTTTAAAAGTTTTAAATGATTGTATATTGTATTTAGAACAGTTATTGTGTAGAACAGTTATTGACAATCGTCACGTTCTAATGTATGAATTTGTAAAATAGTAACAATGATTTTTACTCGTGTTTTGTATCTTTATATATAAAAAAAAATATGTATAGCTTACAAAACACCGTGTAATCTTGTATCATAATTATTCTTATCAATATCCATGTATCCGTATAGCCGTATAGAATATCAGGTTTAAATATGTTTAACCGAATTTTATTGTACAATCAATTGTGGGAAAGTGTAGGACACGTTAAGTGAAAATGACGAAATATTTAAGGGTACGCCGCATTATGGTTGTTGTCAGGTGTTGTGCGCGTTTGGCTAATGTGCTATGGTTTGTAATTATCATTCTGTACACAACCCGTGCAATTTGTATCCTGTTAAAATAAGTAAATGTGGCTGCCTAATATATTTCTGAAGAAAAACCATTAGCATAGAATTGTATTTTAATCACATTATTTGTATCATCAGAAATTGAAGCTTTTTTATACGCCAATTTATATTGAAATCGAGGATGTATTTGTTTTAATGTAGTTTATATAATTACAATGATAATATTAGTAATAATAAACAAATTCATTCTTTGAAGATTGAAATACGTTTGTGAATGCTTTATTTTCTGATCATTATTTTTGTATTAGTACAACGAACATAAATCCCCAGTATACATCTCGGCCCGTTGCAGAAAATTAGCGCGTTTCAACCAATCAGATTCGCGCATTTAGAAAACATGATTTGACTTGCAATTAATTGTAACTTACAATCGATTTTATCTCTCACTGCAACGGGGGCCCTTATGTGATAATCATAGAGAATTAGAAATCGATAGCATTTCCATTTTTGGTACTAATTGCTACAAATTGTTCCTAAGCGTTTAACACATCAATATTATCTTCAAGATTCAAGATTCTAGATATTTATATTGTTTTCGTACAAAATGGAAATTTGCCGTGGGTTCATAAAATCACATCATTGTATTTAAAAAGCAACTTACAACATACATGACATGAAATAGCTAATATTCTTTATACATAACACACATATACACAAGTAAGAACTACAGTGTACCCAACAATTATTTGGACACCCTGAAAAATAGGAAACTAACTATTTTGATAATTTTTCAAAAATGGTCTTATATTTCATCTTGATTTCAACAAAACAGCATCTAATAAACACATACAATGAATTTTAGGCAGCTTTTTACCAAACATTTTCTTCAAAATTTGTTCTAGCATCATTTAAATTAAAGTGATTTTTTTCAAGATGTCCAAATAATTCTTGGTTACACTGTATATACATAAATCAAAGCATTATACTAAATATATATTTAATACCATTGCCGTATCAACCAAATGTCTCAACCATAAACAAAAAATCATGTAGAGAGGAGAAGAGAGAACAAGATATTAAGACAGGACAGAAATATATGAGAAAAAAAGTTAGTTGACAACGTAAGCGATCCATGCAGATGAGGAAATTATACGAAACTGCGAGAATGGTGAGAGAAAAATTAATTAACTGTCAACTTTATGAGTGAACATATCGATTTGGAATACATTTTGTAGTCGAAGGAATACATACATAATCAACATAGGTAACACATATTACTTTCCTCACAAAAGGAACGGAGAGCGGCCATAGAACGTGAAGAAGGAGAGAGTGATGAATAATAAAAAAAATTAAAAGGATAACAGAAAAGAGAAGATCGCATCATAATCATAACAAATAGTATTCATTATGAGCATAAAGTACTGACAATATATGATGATTGTAACGTACACAAAATGTGCGATGATAAAGAGTGTGTGGTGAGGGATAGAGGGAGGATGGGGAGGGGGGATTTGGAATTCTATAGAGGGTATATATATATAGACAAAATAGCACTCGCGCGTACACATATGGTATTGGAATTGCCGTAGCAGAACCGAAGGAACATAAAATATCCGTGCTATCTCATGCAGTAATCATTGAGAATAAGAAATCGATTGCATTGATTTTCTTTTATATAATATAATTGCCTACCAATCCGCGTAGTACGTAAAATGGCGTTCGCCCCACCATGCACACCAACACAATTGTCTTGGTTGTACTTTTGATGAACTCTGAAAATAGGGAGGAATTGGAAGAGGGAGACCAAAAACGAGTCTAGAAAAAGAGATAATCGTGTATACGAGCACATTTATTAACATAATTTTGTTGTACCGGTACATACATGTATGCATTTGAAACAATGAACATAAAACATATCTCCCCCGCTTCCCCTCGATCTGCATGTGGTAATCTTTGAGCGGCGGAAGGATGCGATGCCCGTCCGGCCCCGATTATTTCAGATGATTACATCGATCAGGGTACGGTAGGGCGGGCTCAGGGAGCGCGCGGTGCATGGAGCCAGCGACACTGGTGTTTTGCTCACGCCGTAAACATCTGTCTCCTGATCGCATCTATCCGGTCCTTTGGGAGGGTGATGCATTCATTCTTCATACGCGCGTGTGCATGCCTGGTGATATTTATGACATAATAATTAATAATATAGGCTGCCGCTATTTGCTTCACACAATCGATACTCATTTTGACGTACGGGTGAACATACTTGTCTATTTATAAAAAGAGGTCGTGTGATCGTGTATACTCACCCACCAGCATCAGCTCGCTAGTCGTGTATATTTGTCTTTAGAAATCGACCGTGTTTAAAGCTGAATTTGCGTTGGACGGCTTCCCAGGCATCAATATAATTGTTTTGGTTTTTGGGGTGAAATATCATCAGCTCAGAAAGATCTATGGATGCTTGAAGGAATCAAATGAGCCAATACCTTGCAAATTTTCCAGATAATCTAGTGTAGACAACACCAGCCTTGGGCTTGATTCCAAGATGAGGACTACCATGATGCCTACAACATTCCTAATATCGGCGATATTGATAGCCTCTATTTCGCTCACCCGGGCGAAGGCGACGACGACGACGCTGTCGACGGATACGATGGCGATGAAGACAGCGATGTCAACGCCTTACGTCTACGTCAACGTTTACGGCGAACCCGGCAGCAACAGCAATGAAACAGAGTGTTTGATATTTCTGGAGGAGTATGACAGGCTTGTAATGGAAGTCTTCACCGATATCACGGGACTGTCGTGGACTTACAACACCAACATCACGGCATATAACCAGCAACAAGTGGTAAGACCGCCTCCTAAAGTTACGTAATAATACTATTAATATTAATTATAGCAATTATTGATACTTATACTTAGTCATTATTGTATAATAGGTATAGTAGTCGTAATACTACTACTACTACTACTAATAATAATAATACTGATACTACTACTACTAATAATAATAGTAAGAGTAATTATCATACTAATAATGATAATAGTAGTAGTAGTAGTAGTAATAATAATAATAATGATAATAATCGGGATAATGAAAATAATTGTAGCAAAATGATAACTATTTTACAAAGAAAAATACAGAACATTGTCCAAATCCACAAAAATGCAGAACTCTAGTGGTTCTCTCATACCTTGATGTATTTGTATTACCAACAGAAGCATGAAACCGGTTTCCGTTTTTCTAATTTCCGTTTCGTTAAAATGTTTAATTATCCACTGGACAGTTAGTTATAGCTGTGTACATAGCCAGTGCAGTGAGTGCGAATATCACTTTGCATTTTAACTCATTACTCGGCCATATAACATCCATTTTACGTGAAATGTTCACACATTAATTAGTGGACATTATTAATTACAAAAATACGCATTATTCTTATAAACCATTCGTCACTTTGTGAGCATGTCAATATATTTACTAGATCTACGCTATTAACAATAATTAAGTAACACTTGCAGAGGCAAACGATATCTGAATGTATTACATTCCCAAGTTTAGCAGACCTCTACATGCACCCACACAATCCTTAATTAACTGGGACTCGACCTTGACCAACTTTCAACTTAGGTATCAAACACAATCGATTTATCGATATAGAGAATGTTACGTGTGCTCGGTATGTCTCAGTAAAGTCGAGATAATGTTTGTGTTTCTTCTGAATTGCAGACCTCTACATGCACTCACACAATCCTTAATTAACTGGGACGCGACCTTGACCAACTTCCAACTTAGGTATCAAACACAATCGATTTGTCGATAAAGAGAATGTTACGTTTGCTCTGTATGTCCCAGTAAAATCGAGATGTTTTTTTGTTTTTCTGAATTAAGGTCATTCATAACTATTGAATACATATAGAGTAATTGAATTGATCCAAACTAATTCAACCATTGTAACAATGCAAGCAACCTTCAACAGGTGTGTTATAATATACAAACACTCCTCAAAATAACAATCGATTACAAAAATATATAATGTAAAAGAACTGTATGTGAAGATACACATGCCAAAATAGCTTAGCTGATATTGTATTTAATCCTCGTAATGCGCGTTAAGCTTGGCTATACAGATTTTATGGGTGAAATATAATGACAGAAAAGTGCACATAACTATGCAAGAAAATTATGGGACGTTAGGAAGATAATGATCCTATTATTATGATTATGTAAATTATAATAAATATATAAAATAGGTGAACAAATACATAGCTTTGTAAGAAAAGGATAGCAAGTACTGAGCCTCCTCCTCAAGGTCATAATGGTGGGTGATAAAAGGAACTTGATTTGCATTATTATGATCGTATGAAAATCGAATTCTAAAATTTGTAGACATTGTATATGGTTCGAAAGCTCGAATAAATGATTTCGACTTACATTTTGGTAACCTTTATCAACCAGCAGACATCATCAAGAAGTATCCGCATCGAAAGTGTATTTCCCAGCTCTAATGGGTGGAATTCACAAAGGAGTTTTGTGTAGACCATGGTTTAAAGTGTAACCGTTTCACTACAGTCTTAGTTTAAACCATGGTCTACATATATGGAGTGCCATTTGTAAAGTAATGCTTGTCTTTTCAGATGGTGAAATTTGCTGGGTAGCAAGCACTAACAGTCATATCATTATGAATTATAAATTATTGTTTTACTTGTATACGAGCAGCACTCCATAGATGTAGACCATGGATAAACCATGGTTTGTACAAACCCCCTTTATGAATCCGGGGCAATGTGTTTATAATAAAGCTAACGGTTATCTCATTGATTTATATAGCGCTTTTCACTTGCGATTTACATCAGTATAATCCACTCGGTCAGCGGATACACTTTGAAATCACCCCCCCCCCCCCCCCACCCTACCCACAATGTGCACATTTTGTCACCTACTAGGGAGTATTCCAGCCAGTTGCCTGTTAGACGCACACAGTGCTAGGGAACCGCATGCCCATCCTTCCGGGTCATCATTTAACACATGGATAGAGATCAACAATAGCATTAATAGTGGACCAATTATCTTGACTAGCAGAAGGACAAACGCAGTGGACGTACACGTCATGTTACACTGCAAAACGAGGGTGTTAAATTAACACCACTGGTATATATGTTGGTCCACACCAGCCTGGTGTAGACCAATATACCAGTGGTGTTAATTTAACACCCTCGTGTTTTAAGTGTATAGTAGTTACTCTATGGTTCCGAACTCTGGGGCCCGTTTCATGAAATATAGCTAAAGACCGTCTTAACTGTCACGTGACTGTGACTGATCTATACGGACATATGGATGGTGTTGTTCAGATCACACAGGACAAGGTACGAAGTATAATAGCAAGGACGCTTTGATACAACACGTGTTGCCGCAAATGTACCAAGGAGGTATTAGAAAGAAATACCTTCTTGGTTATACCAAGGTTGAAACGGGGCCCATGATTCCACTGATTGGAGAGCGCGCGCTCTACCAATCTTGCCAAACGTGTGAAGACCCTGCTTGAAGTCAACGTCCTTTTCGTGCATTTCTGCGCATCACTAGGCGCCTCTCTTCGTGTCATTCCCGAGGTCACACGTATACTTACTATACGAGTAATGAAATATTATACAGAAGAGGGCTAATCCCTTGGTAGCTACGTGTGTTTAACTCTCCTCCTCCGTTATGTAAAATGAAAAGTGTCTGGTCTGAGAATGTTCAATCAAAGAAGATGAAATAGTAGCAGCAGTAATAGTAGTAGAAGTAGTAGTAGTATAGTAGTAGTAGTAGTAGTAGTAGTAGTAGTAGTAGTAGTAGTAGTAGTAGTAGTAGTAGTAGTAGTAGTAGTAGTAGTAGTAGTAGTAGTAGTAGTAGTAGTAGTAGTAGTAGTAGTAGTAGTAGAAGTAGTAGTAGTAGTAGTAGTAGTAGTAGTAGTAGTAGTAGTAGTAGTAGTAGTAGTAGTAGATTGAATGACCTCTGCTATGTCTGCCTAGAATCAGTCAGAACTAACTCTTTAATCCACAATCAAAGTGAACATTTCTCTCAGACGTATATGTTAAACAAGGAGAAACGCCCATTATGGGATTGCGATCACGTTCTGAATGAATTAGGCCTACCTATTTAAGGGATAGTTGAGTTTTGGTAGAGAGGGCGCTAGACTACTTTTTTGTGTGTGAGGTAATGAAAAACTGAGTGTAAAATTTGAAAGAGCATAATATTTAAATAATAAAATCATCTTTGTTTGATCAAAATCGGTTCAGAAACGGCTGAAATATCCATAAATATAACAATTTGTAATAAACCTGGGGCCCCAGGTTTATTAGAGAATTTTGAACCAGCCGTTAAAAATTCAAAAAAATGCTTCCTCTTTTCAAAAAGTTACAAAATGGGTATTCAAATAGTTGTTGGTTATTTCTCTATCTAATCACTATTTCAACAAAGCATCACATGCACAATATTTTATTCAAAATGGTAACATGATCTTTACTACGTCATTTGTAATTTTGTGTTCCTTTCTAGTTATAACTATTAGTTTGTAATGTAATGATGCAGGTTTTGTTTACTAAAATTCAGTTTCACCAAAACTGTACTCTCCTTACCAGAACTCAACTATCCCTTTAATCTTAGCGGGGTATAACCCTAGCGGGATTATAGATGGTGTCATGTACTATATCCATTAACTAAACGGTAGTTGTAATATCTAAAAGAAAATGGGTTCGTATGGATACTAAAGTTTTGATTTATTGTGCGCTTCATCAATTATTAGTTTTCGAGATAGAGGAAAGCTACGTGTAGGAATGAAATAATTTTCCAAACAAAACACCGTTTATCGGATCAAAATCGCTCAGAAAGGGCAATAAAACATATTCATAAATAATGTAATTCGAATATCAAACTGTCGTGTAGGGTAAGAGGGGCGTTAAATCAATGTTGACTTAAAGGGACTTAGTAACATTGTCCAAATCCTCAAAATCCATTTGGAATTCTAGCGGTTCCCTCATACCTTGTTGTATTTGTATTAACAATAAAATCACAGGACAGGTTTCGGTTTTTCAAATTTCCCTTTCGTTAAAAATATATTTACGATTGAAGTGTTCAGATGTTAAATAATCCAACGATCGCGAAAACCGTGTACAAAGTGAGTACAATGAGTTTGTGAACATCACTTTGCACTTTTGCTCATTACTCGGCCATATAACGTCCATTTGACTTGAAATCTTCACACAATACCCTGTGGACATATTAGATAACAACAAATATACATTGAATCAACCATTCATCACTTTTTGCACATGTCAGCAAAGTTACTAGATCCCTTTAATTGAGTTCTACAGACCATCTTGTTGATCCGAGCCTTCATGTGATGCCACTTCAGGGAATGTTATTGATGATTTTGAAATATTTATCAAAAACAAACGATAAATTTACATTTGTGTCTACAATAAGGCTCCCATACTTTAAAGATGTTAATCCTTAATGTGAGTGAGCGCACTTCTTTTTTCAGCTAACGATTATAACCTTTTACACCAGCAAGACCAAATCCAAACCCACGTTATTCAAACATCCCCGCAGTTGGCGGGTTGGTGTCGGTCTGAGTTTGGTGACTGGGTCTTTACCAACTAAAATTAAGTTAGACAAGAACTTAATCTCTTTCCTTATGAATAGTATGTTCAAGAATGACAATTATACCAACAACGCAGAAGTGTATAATATTATTGTTCTAACAGATAGAGAGGTGCCGAAATACTCCCGCCAAATTGGAGTGATTGAGTGGTCATACGTCATTTTTCTTAAACAAGCGCTTTCTCATTCCAGAGCATCAAACCCACTGCCACTAAAATTAACCCTCCCAACATCATGTGTGCTAGTTGCGTGTAATAATAAGGTGTACTATTCATATGGTGGGTCTGGAAGGGTTCGGAGAGACGCCTTTTGGTATGTACTTTGCGTCCGGTCTGGTCTACGGGCCATGTAATGGCTAAAACTGAAGGGTGGGGCAACGACCTACGCCGGTTTTAGAAACTAACGACTTGAACAGACACGCCCGTCTCATAAATGCATCTGTCTCTGTCTCGTCCTAGGGTCTGATATCCAACACTTTCACTTGTCATTTAGGTGCAATTAGGTCCTTACTAACGCGTCACTTGGCACTGATACCAGCATTCAATTGGCACATTGGCAATAAAGGCCCCACAGAGGCACCAGAGGCGAGGGTAGTAGACGTGTTCTGGACCGGTGTGTTGCACGTGTGCACAGGTGTACAATCAATCCAAGCCTCGTCAGAGCAGTAAGGTGGTAGGCCAACAACTTGAGTAGATCGAATCAGTTCAAAATTACGTGATCTAGAACCCATTTGGGGTTCAAGTGTGATAATAATAATGGCGACTCTTAAACGCGCATACATAATTGGCATCATCATGTCCTTATGTATGTATTCTATCAAGATGACAAACACGGCCGCGACTGCAGCGATGATGCCGTCGACGACCATGCCGGACGTCGACGATGAACATGATGAAGTCGGAGTGAACACAAATGAGACAGAGTGTTTATCATTTCTAGAGGAATACAACGGCCTAGGGATGGACGTTTACTCTATGGTGGTGGACTTGTCTTGGGAGTACAATACAAACATTACGGAATATAATCAGAAGACACTGGTAAGAGCTACATCGCATGGGCATGATGGTTGCTGCCTATACCATGTATAATCTTTCCTCTTTCAAGCAAATGTTTTGATGCATAGCATACGTGCTGTGACGTCGATTCTTGCGGAACTCGGGACCAGCAATGATTTGAATTAAAGTAAATTATACATGTTTAGCATAAACAATTGAAATGTTTCCGCTTATTACTCTACTTTCCACTTTAAAATGAACACGATTTTTTGTTTGTCCTCAAGGATTCTCAAAGGCTACCCTAGGTGACCGGGTAATATCTTATCAAAGTTATATACATATCGCCTTAGTTTTAACTGCTTATTCCTTGTGCATTTGTGTACGTTTTGTATCAGGCATTTCTTTTTCGCGGCCATCATCTGTTCGTCAAATGTTTTGCCATGGTTTGACACAGCTCTTTGCTGCCATATGGCCTTGTAACTGGAATGATACGGTGTAAGTGTAAAGTCAAGGTTTACGGATTCAAACAGAAACAAAAGACATAATCTAATAATAAAAATGGCGGAAAGTATGCTGGTATGCTGGTGACGTGATTACGCCTCCTTAAATACGCCGTGCTAACGATCGATTGGGGGAAAGTACAGCGTGAATGAAGGTTAATGGATATTTAATAGTTGGGCCTATACGTTCGTGTATGTACAGTCGGATGGCGAAATTAAAGGGATGTATTGTATTTCAATCGATGTTTTTTTTCTCCAATGAACTCATTTAAAAGTCCTTGATCCAGGGGTGGCTAGAAACTGGACAGAGAGATCAAAATCTAAATCTAAAACTAAATCTTGGTTCATGGTTATCCTTGTAAGAAAAGTCCTGATAATGCATAGTTGTTTTCACATTCGTGTAAACAGGGAAGTATGTGCTAACTATACAATTTTGAATGGCGGGCAATTGTATGCCATGTTGATTCTTTGTGTTGTTTTCAGCTAGTTAAATGAACTTCATTTAAAGTATTTTTTAAAAATGTTTCATCTCTTTTCGCCTTGTGTATATTTTGTTGTTGGTTATTATTATCATTCCAACTTCTGATATGAAATCAAAAATCCTTCCATAATACCGTCTTTAACCCCCAACATGTCCTTTTAGATACAAGTACACGTAAACAGGTCGAAAGCCTCGATACATGGGCCTACCAGCCCGGGGGCTGAGGCTGACTAGGGACGTTTTGACGTTTTTTCCGAATAACATCCAGGATGTCTTCAGCAACATGCGATGATCTTGCCCGACATGGGCATTGGGTTGTGAATTGGATTTGCTCGAAAAACCGATACAATTTTCCAAAATGATGCTTTCAAAACTATTAAGGATTGGGGGGGGGGGGGGGGCGGGCGGGGAGGGACTATTCATTAGCAGGATACTTTTAAAATGTGAATAATTCATAAACTTGGTTGCCATTACCATTTAAACGAGGGTTGAAAGATAAACATGATAAACAAGGCTGAGATATGAAAGCATATATTATCATCATTCTGTTAAGATAACAGACTCGAAATTACATTCAGTGTGGCTCGTGTTAGTTTTTGTTATGTTTTAAAGGGTGGATTGGTTCGGTGAGCGGGAAATAATTCCCTGTGAAAGGGAAAGGGCACACTATATTGGCTCTTTTACCATACATAAACCAGCCATCGAGAGTATACGTCTCCTTCCAACATCGTATTCCCTGACTCAAGTCATGTCCAGTGATGAAATACGATGCCACAATGATGCCACATATCACAATTACAAACTGGACAGTTGTCCGTTGTCTTCGGGTCTAGTATATGACACTGTAACAATCCCGGGGTTCAACTAATTAACCAAATCAAATGCGACATTCAACATCTACGAAGCGGTGGGGGTTAAATTCGGACCTGCTGGGTCGCTTGGTGAGCCACGGCCGGCCACGGACCTGCACCGCGAAAGGTCTTCCTCAATTGTAGGCCCATGCAGATTCTTGATAATATAACGATTTCCGGCTAGGTAATTCAATGCCAAATTTGTATTTGTACAGCGGGGCAAGATGAAATTGAGATTAAACATATGATGATAAATCAATAAATATATTTGTCGTCGCGATGTTTATAAATACAATTAAATATGTACACAAGACGAAAAGACAACTTAATAACAAGATTAGGCCAAACGACTTTGAAAAGAATTTTCAAAGATCGTGAGAACAACAAGCAGATAAGAGTTGGGTATCTTAAAGGGATCTAATAACTTTGTTGACAAGTGCAAAAAGAGATGAATGGTTGATGAATTTTATATTCTTATGATAAGATATGTCCACTGAATAATGTGTACACATTTCATGGTAAATTGATGTGATATGGCCGAGTACTGAGTGAATATGCAGATTGATATTCGCTAACTCGTTGCAGTACCTTTGTAAACAGTTATAACTTTCCAGTGGATAATTAAAAACCGAACACTTCCATCGTAAAATCTCTTTCTAACAAAAGGGAAATTCGAAAAAACGAAACCTGTCCCATTGCTTATATTGTTAATATACGAATACAACAAGGTACGTGAGAACCACTAGAGTTCCAAGTAAGTTTTGAGGATTTGGACAATGTTACTAGATCCCTTTAAAGGGATCTAGTACATATCTTTGTAACGAAAGGGAAATTTGAAAAAACCGAAACCGGTCCCATGATTTTATTGTTAATACGAATACAACAAGGTATGAGGGAACCGCTAGAATTAAAATTGTATTTTGAGGATTTCGACAATGTTACTAAGTCCCTTTAAGTTTGAGTGAATCCCATAGCCCCTGCCATTGCTAATGATGGCCCCCGCATGATGAGTCGAACCTCTGGCGCTTTGGCTTGTCCTTCAAGAGATAGGCGCGGAAGACATAAGAGGTCGTTACGATCATATTTGACTCTCGGCAATTCAGTCACACAGGGGTATAATTACAGCCACGTTGAGTGTGTTATATCACAGCCTATAACGCTTACCATTATTAGTGTTGGTAACAATGATGTTACTTCTATGCTGCTCCTTAAAGTTAAACATTCAACCCATGTACCGGTATATATTGATACGTTTGATACTACTACTACTACTACTAGTAATAATAATAATAATAATAATAATAATAATAGTAATAATAATAAAAAATAGTAATTATAATAATAATAATAATATGAATATGAATACAAATAATAATAATGATAATAATAATAATAATAATAATAATGATAATAATAATAATAATAATAATAATAATCACAACATTGCTATATACTACTACATGAATACTACTGAAATAACATTATATATTAATTATTGATATTGATACGGTGGTACTTGAACAAGACTGCAGGGTGCAGCCCTTTTTTCATATTTCAATAAATTGAAGACATATAGGATGTCGTTCAGATATAAGTTGACTCCGAGCAATATAATCACGAAAGTGCGTATATACCTGGGAGTCTTTGGTAGTGTGCAAACGTATATGAAGCGTTTGAACTAGTTATTGAAAATAATTGTTTCATATTTCAATAGTTTACGTAAACAAATCAACTTTCTATGTAATATTTATGTTCATAACGATAATGTTTACATTATACATGTTATATGGTACGATTCATTATCGGCATCTGGTATATGTAAGGTTTAATACTTATCAGATGTCATTTTAGCTTTAATATTCATTTCGAATGATTATCATAATACAAATTTTATGTAAACCATTAACACACTTCAATCTAATGAAATTATGAAACATTATTCTAATCATGCACGTGTCGTCCAGCTGTTATGTACCATGTCGTACATTGATGTCCAGCAACAAGATTTAAAGATTGTCATGCGCGTGGATGTAGAGGGCACTGCTCGAAATGCTACACTGCGGGTCGCCATTTTGAACTAGGCTACAGTTTGTGCGCACTGCATAACACTGAGCCCTATGAGAGAGCCAGTGTGTATAATTTGGTATTACGCACCGTGCGCAGGCCGTTCGCAAGATTCCAGCTAGCCACCTGAAGTCGGGCCGATGTCGGAATTTGGTTGCCGGATGTCGGCATATCGCCGTTGGCTCGAGGTTAAAATGTCCGCCAGCCCAACATCGTCACGACGTCATTTTTGTGATATATTGGCATAACGTCATTTTCCGACAATGGCCCAACATCATCTCATGACATGATGTTGGGCCATTGTCGGAAAATGACGTTATGCCAATATATCACAAAAATGACGTCGTGACGATGTTGGGCTGGCGGACATTTTAACCTCGAGCCAACGGCGATATGCCGACATCCGGCAACCAAATTCCGACATCGGCCCAACTTCAGGTGGCTAGCTGGGATGGCGCGCACCGCCCGTCTGATGTACGAATATTGCGATCCACCTTTAAAGGCCGCGAACTACGAGGGCCTTAACCTTGGTCGCTCCCGCCATCACTCACCGGGCAGGTGATGATGCGGAGACAAGGTCGGCTTTCAGATCGTAGCATAATGGGACTTTGATTGAGTTATCAACCTGATATATTATTAGCCTGCAGTCTGGTATTGTTTTTTGATTGGATTTAATACTAGTATCATGTTGTACATTCGATACGGGTATAGAAGACGGTATCATATTATGTGTAGATGATAATGTGCATTGTATACCATGCAGCTGTCGCATGGAATCATGCATACGAGTTCATGGGTGTGATATTATTTGCAGACTTCGGATTGTAATTGTTGGCGGAATCGAATTAATACCTAAAGCCGGGGAAATTAACTTAGCAAGAGTATGATATATGAAAGGGGAAGACAACAAAACTTACAAATTCGTGACCTTCCCTATTAATAGTATTTGCATAATTATTGTCATCATCATCATCATCATCATCATCATCATCATCATCATCATCATCATCATCATCATCATCATCATCATTATTATTATTATTATCATCATCATCATCATCATCATCATCATCATCATCATCATCAATATCATCTTTATCATCATTATCATCATCATCATCATCATCATCATCATCATCATCATCATCATCATCATCGTCACCATCATTATCATCATCATCGTCATTATCATCATCATCATCATCATCATTATCATCATTATCATCATCATTATCATCATCATCATCATTATCATCATCACCATCATCATCATCATCATCATCATCATCGTCATCGTCATCATCATCATCATCATCATCATCATCATCATCATCATCATCGTCATCATCAACACCGTCATCATCATCATCATCATCATCATCATCATCATCATCATCATCACCATCATCATCATCATCATCATCATCATCGTCATCGTCATCGTCATCATCATCATCATCATCATCATCATCATCATCATCATCATCATTACCATCATCAGCAGCAGCAGCAGCTGCTCATGCATCATCATCTTAAATGACATTGTTAGAAACTTCATGAAAATCGGAAAGCTAATTTGATTGAAAATGAACTTTAAAACTCGACAGGAAACGTCTGACACACATTTGTTCACATTTGGCATTTCAGGGAAGGGTCGTTTAATCAACATTCAATGACATACGAAAATATGAACCTGAAATAAAAACAGAATCATTGAGAACTCATTTTCATAGAGGAGATTGAAGATTATCATACGTGATGATAAGAATGAATTCAAAATGGAATTTATTCAGTATGCATTTATGGACTATATGGAGATAATAATGCTTTAATGTCCCCCTGTTTCCCTATAAACCCCCTCCCGTCCAACCATTTGTTTAATCTTACAGATGAGAATAATACTGATCGAGATTATAATCATCTGTCAGTGTACCTCATACGATTTTTTTCTTCATATAATAGCTTAGTATTAGTACCATGTTAAAGGGATAGTTGAGTTTTGGTAAAGAGGGTTCAGTTTTTGTCAAACTGAATTTTAGTAACCAAAACCTGCACCATTTTATTACAAACTTATAGTTATAACTCCACCATCCTCAAAAGGAATAACAGATTACAAACGACTACCGGTAAGTAAAAAGCCTGTTATCATTCCAAAAGAGCCGTTAAAACTCAAGAGGGCGCTTTCTAAAATGTCATTTGTTTCAACCATTTTAAATAAAATATTGTGCATATGATGTTTTGTTGAAATAGTGATTAGATAGAGAGATAATCAACAACCTTTTAAAAACCTCTTTTGTATATTTTTGAAAAGAGGAAGCGTTTTTTTAATAATTTGTTAACGGCTGGTTCAAAATTATCGAATAATTGTGGGGCCCCACAAATATTACAAATGGTGATGTTTATGGATATTTCAGCCGTTTCTGAACCGATTTTGATCAAATAAAGTTTATTCTGTCATTAAAATTGTATGCTCTTTCAAATTTGACACTCAGTTTTTCCTTATCTCACAAACAAATTATTTTGTATAGCGCCCTCTATACAAAAACTCAACTATATCTTTAAGTATAACCCCATTTTCCCTTAAAAGTCATAATACAGGTTATCTACAGGTCAATGGGATTTTGCTCACATCAGTTTGCCAGGCAAGGGCGGTACGGGCAACGGTCTTTAATACTCCACTCCATCTGTTTTTATTTTTCATACATTTTTGACAAGTTTCATGAATATGATTACGATGATTTCATCCTAATTATCTTGACGGGTTAGAGGGAATATATCTGGCATCAAAGTTTACCAAAATAGTGCGGAGGCGGGCAATGGTCTTCAATGACACCAACATTGTATTGGCAATATAACATACAGTACAAATAAATTAAAAAATAATACAATTATTTTGTCATGTTGTTGATGAATCTTGTATCATCTAAAACTCACTTTTCTTAGCGTGATACTTTACTCATGGTATATCAAGATAGAGGTTTGAAGAAATTATTAAAGCAATCAAATATTTTCTTATAGTGTGCATTGTTTTTTAGAAGGTTTAATCAATGTCTAGATTTCTTTTTGCATAATAAGCCATTATTGTTGTATTTTTCTTTCCCCACAACATTTTGAAGAAAAAAATAACTTTTTGAAATCTCTTTACTGTGATCAAAAGTTAGCCCTAACAATCTGTCCAAATTCCCTGGACAAGTTTTACTGGCAGTTTGTTGTTGAAATGCGAAAGAGGGTAATATTCTTCAGTACCATCAACTTCGCAAGTGATACCAAAAATGTTATCGGCAAAACATATATTTTCAACGTGTTTTTTGTTAAAGCTTCGTAAAATATGTTAAGAGTTATCCAATTCATCCCATCAAAATGTTTCCTAATTGTGTCGACAGGTTCAAGGGAACATGCAAGCATCCCAGTTTGCGGTGGACATGCGGAAGAGAGCAATGGTGTTCAATACCGCCAACTTCACCAAGTCCACCAAGAGACTGATGGAGAGCGTGCTCTACATCGGGAGTGCAGCTCTGGAGGACGAGGAAGAGCTGAGAGAGGTATTTAAAGGGTCCCACCACCCAAACATAATATTCTCATAAATGAGAGGTAACATCTATAGTAGTTCATTCCACAAACAAGTTGAGAAAAATATGTTTCCAGAAAAAAATATATAATCGGGAAACGCATCACCATACTAAAGCATGCGTTCATGGGTATGCGTACGAATACTACTTTTTGTCTAGGGCGAATGCATCGTCTGGGATTATATTAGCCGCATTCAGACGATAAAAGCAAATCTCGTGGTTATCTTGTGGTTATCTTGTGGTTTGCGCTCGTTTGAACACGCAAAACTCGTGGTTATCTTGTGGTTTCCAAACCACGAGATTGCGCACACTGCAAAAAATGCGCAATCTCGTGGTTATCTTGTGGTTTCCAAACCACAAGATAACCACAAGATACTTGTAAGATTTTGCGCAGAATGAGCGCGCGATAAGCGCGCGACTGCGCGCAGTCTACTTTTGTTACAGGGGGGTGTCCATAGAAGTATGAATAAACAAACCAACCCGTTTATAACTAGAAGGCTCACTTAACGCGCGCAAGTCACGTGTCCCATAGACTTTGTACATGGGCAACATGGCGGAGTGAACCGATTTTTGAAGCTCCCGTAGCCTACTTCTCTACGTCATCGCGTAGTGACCTAGAAATACTTGACCAATCATCATGCTATGCAGTGCGTAGACTATCGCGCCTATTTTCCTGCGCACTGTCTTAGATTTCATCACGCTTATGAGAACATAAACGGGTTGGTTTGTTTATTTATACTTCTATGTTTTGTTACCGTCTGAACACAATCAGCTTCGAGACTCGTGGTTTGGGTTGACCTCATGACCGAGATATGCTTCCGGTGTGAAAACAAGTCAAGTGACGCGCGTGACCTCAAATGAGAAAGGCGCGCATGCTACTTCCGGTTTTAATTCTTAAGAATTGCAACTCTCGAGAATTGGCATCGTTTGAACACACATTTTGAAGTTCTTAAGAATTGCAATTCTTAAGAACTTGGCTTTCATCGTCTGAATACGGCTATTGTCTCCAAACGTACGCGTAAATATAATTGGCGCATTCTCAGACATTTGGCGCATACGGAACCATGAGGTCATGTTGGTTCCGTAAGTGGTGGAATTAATTGTATTGTTTATGAATTACACAACCCTTTTCAAAGTGTTGAGCATCTTTTTAATATCACACAACGGTACCAAAAACATATAAATAGTTCTTCGTCTGGTGGTCCCCTGATCGTTATATGCATGCGTGGGTATGCTATACTGCGGATCGCCATTTGAATAAGGCTAGTTTGTGCGCACTGCATTAGACTAGGCCAGCGTGTTATTATACCAAAGACGCAAGGCGTTCGCAAGATGGCACCGCGCATATGATTTATGAATCCGAAGCTGCACCTTTAAAGGTAGTTCAGATTCGTCAAATCAGATGCGTGGCGCCATCTTGCGTACGCGTTGCGCACGGTGCGTAATGCACGTTAGCTCAGTGTCATGCGGTGCGCGCAAACTAGCCCAGTTCAAAATGGCGACCCCCTATGTAGCATCTCCACGCTTGATGCCCTTTAACGTCCTAGGCTCTAGTGAAAGTTTGGGTTGGGTTAAAGAATAAGGAAAGGGTTCGAAATATACTAATCTTTGTTGGTATATGATAGGAAAACGAACAGCGGAGTTATTGCTGCCCTCACAAATGGTATGGAGCTTTTAAATATGGTTTCAATTCATGTCACAAAGAATGAGCCCTTTGAAAAACAGCTTGTAGCTGACAAGGGCAATCCATCCCATGAGTGGAGAATACATTTTTTTTTTAAAGAGTACTCTTCAGTACAGGATTAACAATTTACTGATGTAAAACAATCTCTAACATTGAACAAATTGGTACGTAAACGATTGAGGAGGCAAACAGTGTCAATATGAAATATGCAAATATGAAAACATATACAAAAAGCATAAACATACAGATTGATACAAACATTGATAAAATTTGCTGATGCAGTATAGTCAGCAAAGGACTTAGCTGTTTGTTTGTATTTGAGGTAATGTTATATTCATTAACCGTAGTAAACATTTATCTCGTTCTAGGCAGAAGTACCCGCATTGTATTTAAAATGAAAGTAGTTCATATTCATTCTTCAAATTCCAATGACCGTATACGATAGCTCACCGTGACACCTGTATAAATCGTCAAAATTCGGATTGGGCACGCTGTTCCCCTAAAAATAGGCTAGTCATATTGTTATTATATCTTCATCATGCAATAATAATGATGATTGTGGATGCGTAGTAAACGGTCTGTGTCTACTATTTGTGGTATGCTGTTTGTATTACCAGATTACCGGTTTCATTTTTGTGAATGACTTTCTTACTATACATAATTATTACTTTTCCATATGTCATAGCAGACAGTCATGTGTGGGGGGGGGGGGGGGTGGGCGAGGGGGCACTCTTATGTATTTCTCTCAGATTTGCCTCTTCTGTGTTGGAATTGTTGTCATATTTTTGGGCCCGTACCCACAACCCCCCTCCACCCACCCCCCCCCCCCCCCCCCCCCCACACACACACCCGTGGATATGCACATATAACTACTGGCTCCATGCTTCCATCAATCATACTTATCATGATAATATACCATCATGACCAAGGAATATTCCGATATGTCCTTTCAAACTTAATAAGCATGAAGGAATCGGTTCAAGTTGTCGTACTACAAAATACGCGAACTTCTGTTTCCGATGTAATGCACAGAAGGTGTTTGCAGTTTAAGATAGCACTCATCAGGGGCGTACCCCATTTGAGGGGGGCAGGTGCCACAGCCCCCGATAACTGAACGATATAATTCAAAAGAAAATGGGGTGATTAAGGAATTATTGCCATATTCAATGAAACAAGTAATAATTATGTGCCCCCGTCCACAATCATAACCAAGGGTATTATAACAATATAGGGCTTAGAAACCCTGTATTAAGCGCTATATATAAATATAATCTATGATCATGATCATTATTAATCAGCGTGGTGTAAAATGAACATTAAAGGTGCACCTGTAAAGTGTCAGATATTGCCCAAAATTACATTTGAGACTTCAATCATGTACCAAAATCATTGTAAGATATGTTCGAATTATGTGTGAAAGTTTCATTGAAAAAGAACACTGCTTACCTGGTTAACAAAGCGAAAATATGCGTCAGCTTTTACAACGAATTACTGTATGACGTTTATGAGGTTTATGACCGTTCATTAACGCTCTTGAGCTGAATGATAGATATCGTCATACTAAAGGGGCATTTGAAACAAATCTAACCCTAATTTATTCTTCTCTTACCATAAGCTAAACAACACGGTAGAAGAGAAACGAGGAAGCTCCAAGTAATTTTCGTGGAGTTATAGACACTTAATACAGGCATCCCTTTAACTTATCACCACTCTGCGGTCTCTGTAAATGATGTATTTGTATTAATACCATGACCATGCGATGGCTCTGATAGGAAATATCAAAAGTGCATCTGATTAATTTTCATTTTATCTAAAATTATGATAATACACAAGTCATGATGAACAAAACAACAAGAAGAAATATTAATTTTGTATTCACCCGTCTGTTAATCAGCTCTCCAACGTCCTAACGAAGATGAAGTCGAGGTATTCACAAGGCAGACCATGCAAGGAAGACGGAGCATGCTACAACCTTTCCCCAGGTATATAATGACAATTAACTCTTAACGTGCCAGAGATTTTACTGCTCTATGGCATTTGTGTGTATTGTAACTGGCAAAATTGCGAGCTTGGAGTTAAAGGTACTTTGTTGTCGTAGAAAAAGGGCGGTTGTTCATGTCGCTCACATGGCGACGTCATATTATAACTTACGAAAGTTTCGCGCTCTTTATGTACTTATGCGTAGTATTGTCGCGCTCAAGAACAAATTCCATAATGCACCTGATTCTAAGTTATTATTATGGTGATTTTACTTTGTGTGCGTTTCCTAACGCCCTCCATCGAGAACGACGTTTATTTTAATTTAAATCAATGTGGCATTGTACATGTTTGATTATATCATGTAATGTATGATTGTAGTTTTGGGAATGTTTACCTCCAATGTTTGTTGGAATGCTTACACAAATTAAGTTTTTGTCATGAACTAATGCTTCAGTTCCACATTATTTATTAAAAATTTCATTTTTTTAAGCAGATGTTTCTGCATTTATTGAAAAATTAAATACAAAATATTAAAATAACAATAATAGTATATAATATAATTGATTTACATAAAATGTGACAATTGAAATACACAAAGAAAATACATATAATTGATATAATTGAAAACTTGAAAGTATGGATGTAAATCAAAGAATCAGGATAAATGCATTGGCAAACTATCATAAGCATGAATGCTTGTGTCGATAGCAGCCAGGAGGGAGGGGGGGGGGGGGGGGGGAGTAGGCCTACATGGCGCTGTTAAAGGAGTATGTAGGAGAATAGAGTGCCACGTATAAGAGATTTTTCAGAAAGTATCTGAATAAAAAGTTGGAAGAAAGAAATTTTAAAAATGCAAGTGTGTGCATGTGGGTGAGTGCAGGTGAAATAAGTGTTTGATTCGTTTTTGTTCATGAACTGGTCACCTTATAATGTTTATGACTATTTGGATTTTAAATATTTTTTCATCGAGGCTTTGAATGAATAAAGAGATGCAGAGTGTTTATTTCATTTATTTATTACATTTATTAAAAGTTATATTTTTGTAATAACGTTGATTTTGTATCGCGTTGATTACTAAAACATATACTTGGTAAAATTACTAAAAACATACTTCATGTACTTGGTAAATATGTCAAAAACAGTGTAAAATATCTTAATTAATAATTGGACATAACGGTATGAAACTTAATGTGATAACGTACATTGGAAATCATTCAATTATAAAGTTAACAAATTGACATCCAATAGATCTTGAGAATATGATGGCATCTTCGAGAGACTATGACGAGTTGTACTGGGCGTGGGATGCGTGGAGAGATGAGGTAGGGGCGCCGGCCCGGGAGGACTACACTCGATTTGTCGAGCTGCAGAATAAAGTGGCTAGAGTAAATGGTAAGGCTCTATTTAGTTTTCTTTTCTAGTTATTTTTTTATTTAGCATTTTAATTGTAAACCCTTAGTATTTGCATGCAAAACATATCATTTTCTTGGCGTTGAACGCATGAGTTGGTGAGGGGTGCACTAGAATGATACAGGTAGCTTGACTGAATTGTAAGAAGCTTAACATGTCTCCTTTCTATAATGCATCTATAATATAAATATAAATATAACAAATCATTGTAAACAAGCAGGATGGAACTACTCTCCCCTTTCACATTTAAGTATAGTAAGAAATACATTACTGTATACGTGAGACTATTGCCTTTCAACATTAAATTCACCTCGTATTTCCGTTCTTGAACTAAAACCGTTTTTACATCCGTGATCATTGCCTTCCAGACGAGCCCGACCAAGGCACGCTGTGGAGGTCGTACTACGAGGTCGATAACCTGGGCGAGCTGGTGGAGGAGCTCTACCAACAGATCCGCCCGCTGTACGAACAGATCCACGCCTACGTGAGGAGAAAGTTATACGGTGTGTACGGACCGGACTACATCAACCTGCGGGGGCCTATTCCAGCCCACATCTTTGGTGAGTAACCATTGTAACAAAGATGATGCATACAAAATGTAAACCATGCATGATTAACGTCATGTTTGTATTAACCCTTCAGTCCCCCAAAATCGGTGACATTACGTACCGGCGAATCTTCAAATTTCGGTCGATTTTTCGATTTTGAGTTTTTGGTATATTTTTGATGTCTATACCCAACTCTATCACAATTTTGTCTCTATTTTCGAATATCAATTTCTGAAAATCAATGATATCGTGAATTTTGAAGACTGAAATTCAAATATGTGATAGAATTGGGTATAGACATCAAAAATATGCCAAAAACTCAAAATCGAAAAATCGACCGAAATTTGAAGATTCGCCGGTACGTAATGTCACCGACGAAATGACTAAACTACCCTCTTACTATTACTTCAGGGCCCCGTTACAGAAAGAGTTGCAATCGATTGTAAATTTGAAATGACGAATTGCAAGTCAGATCAATCAAATATTGCAACTCTTTCTGAAACGTGGCCCAGGACCCCAAATAACCAAACACGTGCCCTCACCGACCCAAACATAAATGCATTACGCCCCATATTTTCATATTAAATTGTAGATGGCTTATTTACTAGTTCTTGTTTCAAATATCTACTTCCTTTGTCTGAAATATCAACCTCACTAATAATGTTCCGATCCACCGACAATTTTAACAAAAATAAATTATCAAATTAAAAGGATCTATTTAAGGATCTATTATAGTTTTTACACCTAGGTGTCATATAAAACAAATAATTAATGTTTTTTTCATTCGTGCAATGTACGACTATTTTAATTCGGTGAAAGATGCATTCATTATTTGTATAGCAGTTAATTCTTGTATAATAATAATATAGCACATTTCGTAACTGTTAAGACAATAATCTGGCACGGGTCATAGATTCCAATCGGTTGTGTCACGTAATTATAGTTCAATCAAACCTTTAGCTTTCTTCCTGAGAGGAAATCATACCGATGGGACATCAGGAAGCTACATATTATTATCTATTTTGCGTACAGATATTGACCCAATATGACAAACGTTTATCGGGGCATGATGAACGACTTTGAAAGTAGCATATATAACCTCATCGGTTAGGGAGATTCACATGATTGGAGCCAAGTAAAGGCCCAGTCCCATACTGACGATTTTCACGGCGACTCGCAACGATTTACTAGAACGAATCGACTCGATTTAGCCACGGTTTGGGGCTAATACCTATTCATCAGGGGGAATGAATGAATAGATCATATCCAGTTGAATGGGTATCAATGACAAATCTACGCCCATGGTTTTGGGGAAGAACCGATACGATGTAAATACGATGCAACACGATCTATAAGCGATTTTCTCGACGAACGTCAAATCGTTGCGACTCGCCGTGAAAATCGTCAGTATGGGACTGGGCCTTTAATTTGAATCATCACAGTGAAAGTAGATTTATCTTGTGGCGTTCAGTGCCTCATTAGAAAGATCGACATTGTTGTGAAAGTATATCAACTGTCACTCTATTTTCGGAGTTCAAATGACTTCAACTATCAAGGTTATCGTACAGGAAGGAAATCATAGCAAGTACATTGACTTAAGTGGGCGTCGTTCATAGGGTTATCGCCGGGCAACGCAATCATGGAAACATGATACATAATGTAGGGAAGCCCTAGTTTAATTTTATTGATATATAAGTCATCTATGTTTTATATCAGATCAAAGAAGTCATAATAACCCAGGGCCATGACAAATATAAGAAAATCATTTGAATATTTTGTCAATGGCAAGGTGCATAAAAAAACAAAAACATAGAACACACAAATTCCGGTCAGTTTCCCTAATTTTGAATTTTAGATAAATATTGTGTAGTATGTTATAATTTAATTGAATGCAGGTTTATCTAATATCTTATAAGCCCCGGTCTTTTGCATTCTTTTGTATGTTGTACTTATAATAAAATCGTATCGTCTATTTTGTTATGTTTCAAGCTAAAGATACAGTAGTTTTATGTTGCGATCGATTTATTGTTCAGATTATTTTCCCGGATTTTTTTTACTAACAATCATGTGGATTTAATACATTACTTGAGAGTTGAATGTCCTGGTTGATCTATTTTCCAGAGCAAAAGTGCACGGAGACTACTCATTCATAATTGGTAGTCCTTGAATTTGAATTCGTTTTTCTTCTAAACTTTCATTATTTTGTCTAAGGTTTTTATTTGAATCGCGAACATCAGCGAACATGATTTTAATAGTGTCCATATGTCAATTTAATTTTCAGGGAATATGGGAAAAATTAGGGCGGAGTAACTGAATGATTTTGCAGACCATTCGAAAACGTTAATGATTTTTATGGAAGACGAGGCATATAAACAGTGAATGTTAAGAATGCGTGTTATATTAATATTGCATTTAAATGTGGAAACACAATTCGAATCACTGAATGAGCTGTGCAGACAGTAACAAAATATTTCGTTTTCTAATGATATTCTCATATGGGTAGTATTGAATAAATACATTCATGCATATAATATGATATACATGTAGATATATACACAAAAATAATACACTAACAGATACATGAATAAATAAATAAATAAATGAATGAATAAAATACAAATATTTGAGTATTAAATAGTGTCATGCTAAATTTGTTTTCCAGAAGACATGTGGGCTAAGGAGTGGGAATCTCATTATTTTGCAGATGACCATTAATTATCACTTTCTCTTGTGATCGCATCACTATTATTAGGGTGTTATATAATGACAATATTATCCTGATTTCAAGGTTTGTATATCATGTTTAAGTACATTTCAAGGAATCAAACGCGCGAGCGAATCGTGGGCGCCTTTGAATAACATAAGCAGAAAATATCTTAATATTGCTTCTGTAATTGCGTTTTTAATGTAATTGGTTTAGAATGTTACCAGCAAATAAATCGCTTATCTGTCCATGTTTGTTTTCTTCTTCTATTTACGCATTCTCCAGGGAACATGTGGGCGCAGACCTGGGAATCGCTCAATGATATTTGCAGACCATTCCCAAATAAGACTCACACGGATGTCACCGAAACCATGATTGAACAGGTAAAATACATGTGTGTATGTATGTATGTGTGTGCGTGTGTGAGTGTGTGCACACGCGCGTGTGTGTGTGTGTGTGTGTGTGTGCGTGCGTGTGTGTGTGTATGTATGTGTGACATGAAACTCCCCCGTCTCCCCCTATATGTAACTGTGTCAAACCCTTATTTTGAAAAAGGTTTCATTGGAAGCCCCCCCCCCCCCCCCCCCCCCCCCCCCATTCAAGGAACTTTGTGGCTCGATGGTTGGGCACCGGTCTAGCAATCCGGAGGTCTCGGGTTCGACTCCCGGCGATCGAAGCCTATTGTTCTTTGCTCATTGTCATTCAATCCCCTCTGTTGTTTAATAGGATTACACGGTTCGTCAGATGTTCGAGATAGCTGAAGAGTTCTTCACTTCCCTCGGGATGCTACCCATGCCCGAGTCCTTCTGGGAGGACTCAATGTTTGTGAGACCCACGGACGGTCGACAGGTCAACTGCCACGCCTCGGCCTGGGACTTCTACAACCGAAGGGATTTCAGGTACAGTAGTACTCCTTTGTGTTTATCCTGTTTGATGAATGCGTCCATTAAATTCATTTTGTTTGTCACCATTTTAACTTTGTGATTGATGGGTCCCCCAAAATGATTTTATTAAAGTTATTGTATATGTCATCATTTTAAGTTTGTGATCCAGGAAAAGGGGCTTTAACAATGGATTTGGTCCTGTTTTATCTTGTTTATAATTGCCAAATAAAGAATGCCTATACATCAACTCACTTTGAGCAGGATCCTTCGAGGAAGACTCGATGTCAGCCTGATGAAGACGATTTGGACAGGGTATAGGGTATAACACACATTCTCCATAGACTCCAGCCAAAGTATTTTGCGGACTTGTGTACAATTCTGCTAAATTATGCTCGCATACGATACAACCTGACAGCTATCTATACAACATTTAACTATTCGAATATTTGAAACGAACACTTGGGCATCCTAAACTTTCCCAGATCTTCAGTTCTATCTATCTATCCATCAATCAATGTCAGTATTTTGCAATCACCATATAATTAATACAGCATTTACCAGGTTCCCATATAGGCAATGGGTTAACATGTTCCCTACTAGATTTGCAATCACCATGGAATGAATGCGGCATTCACCATGCTCCCGTATAAGGTAATGGGTTAATAATTAATATATACATGTATCTATCAATTTACCATGTCTACTTCAGGATCAAGATGTGCACGACGGTGTCTATGCGAGACCTAGTCATCATCCACCACGAGATGGGCCACATACAGTACTACCTGCAGTACCTGGACCAGCCGGTCGACTTCAGGTCCGGGGCCAACCCAGCCTTCCACGAGGCCGTGGGCGACACCATAGCGCTCTCCGTGTGGTCCCCTGGCCATCTGTACAAGATCGGCCTCCTGGATGAGGTCGACGATGACAGAGGTACTGACTACCGTACTTGTAATTATTAATGTATTATTAATTGTAGGATTATATTGTATTAACATTAATGTAACTAAAAATGTAAACACAGTATAGGCTACCACAGTTGAAAACTGCTTTACATACAGGTTCGCCCTGTATAGATACAAACACGAGTATAAACAACACAAATAATGAACTGCATTATAATCAGCAAACAAAATAATGTACAAGAATGACGTCCATAAATATTTGCTGTAAGGAGTGCCATTATTTGATATGAATCCTTGCATATTTATATTGCAGATCTGAATTCCTGAAATATTATAAGTATTGCGCACCTTGGATTAGCATCAACGGATCATATTGAGTGACATAATTTTGTATACCACATCTCTTCTTCAAGCTGTACTATTGTTTGTTTCTTCTTTTTTTTCCAGAGGCCATTTTGAACACCTTGATGGAGACCGCTCTGAGTAAAATCGCGTTTCTCCCGTTCGCTTACATGATGGATCAGTGGCGGTGGAGCGTCTTCAACGGATCTACACCAGAGTCCAGATACAACAGCGACTGGTGGAAATTAAGGTTGGTTTAATGATGACATTACCCTCTTCCTTTGTAATTTGTAATGATCGCCACACTCAGTTGACATGATGTTAGAACAGAATAGACTGCGTTTCTCCCGTTCGCCTACATGATATGATGGATCAATCTCGGTGGAGCTTCTTCAACGGATCTACACCAGAAGTCCAGAATGATACAACAGCGACTGGTGAAAATTAAAGTTGGTTTAAAAATTGAATGCCCCCCTTTCGTTGTAATGTGTCAATCGAATAAACAACACACTCCAAAGACCATTCATGATGTTAGAGCAGAACTGAGATTCGTCGATGAGCCTTTACATCTGTACGTGATGGATCGGTGGCGGTGGAGCGTCTTCAACGGATCTACACCAGAGTCCAGATACAACAGCGACTGGTGGAAGTTAAGGTTAGTTTTAGCATTTCATTACCCTCTTCCTTTGCAATGTGTCAATCATAACAATAACACACTCCAAAGACCATTACGACATGATTTTAGAATAGAGCCGAGCTTCATCGATTGGCCTTTACATCTGTACATGACGGACCAGCGGAGGTGGAGCGTCTTCACCGGATCTACTCCAGATAATTATAACATAATATCTACACACGCATACGTCCTGGACAATTATAGTTTCTTCTGCAGACCCATACACACGGGTGCTTTAGTATGGTGGTGAGGTTTTTTTAGTCTGAACTTGAATGGACTACTAAAACTATAACCATGTTATTGTGTAAGTAAATGATTTGTGTATGTTGGTTCCGTTTAATGATATCAAAAATATATATTTGAAAAGTAAGACAAATACAATTCCCTGATATGACTGAATGGTGCGTATCATAATGATTTGCAGGTTGCGGTACCAGGGCATCATTCCACCAGCAGGGAGGAGCGAGGAGGATTTCGATCCTGCAGCCAAGTACCATATACCTGCTAGTGTCCCTTATCTTAGGTGAGTCTCTCTCTTACACCTTCTTTGTGTGTAAAGCGCTTGGAGATGATAATCAATCATATTAGGCGATATATAAATCGAGTATATTATCATTATTTATTATCATATTAATTTGCATCCAAATTGGCGGACGGGTGGGTGCCTGTGTGTGTTGGGGGGGGGGGGGGGGGGGGGGGGGGGTAGCCAGCACAATGGGAAGTAATATAAGCTTACACGTTATTTTTAATGGGTTAATGTTTCGACTGATCTTTTTTATATTTATTAGAAAAAGTCCATTACCTTTTTTCAGGCTTGCATACTGCTCACCGCAGATGGCGCAGTTGCAAATTACGCCAATCCAATTATTGATACGTTTAGTTCCAAGAGGGTGAAATCATCAAAAACTGCTGGTTTCGATCGCGTACGAATGGATCTTGTTTCAAATTAAGTCAAATATAATAAAGCCCCTCTGCATGGAACCGTAGCTAAACTAATATGTAAACATATTTCGTGAAAAGTTAGTTACTCTACAAAATTTGGAGAGAAAGGAAGAGTAGCTTGCGGATTGCGACGCATAGTCTAGTTCTGTATTATTATTGCATAATCAAATTGTTAACATTTCGGCAAAATTTTGCCGAAAATATTCCTGAAAGTAGCGAATATCGGTAGAATAATCATTTAAATAATTATAAACATGCTGGTCGTCAGAGAATGATTTTCAAAAAGTGTACACGCCAATTTTCTAATTCATTATCTCTTTTTTTGTTGTGGGTATTCAAGGTATTTCATCAGCTTCGTAATCCAGTTTCAGTTCCACGACGCCCTGTGCAAAGCGGCCGGCCATACGGGACCGCTCGACAAATGCGACATCTATAACTCGCAAGAGGCTGGAACG
This sequence comes from Echinarachnius parma, assembly GCA_037951105.1. Lineage (NCBI taxonomy): Eukaryota > Metazoa > Echinodermata > Echinoidea > Clypeasteroida > Echinarachniidae > Echinarachnius > Echinarachnius parma. The sequence goes on from JBAMJV010000094.1 coordinate 57,375, forward strand.
TTACTTGCGTAAGGATAGCATTCAATGTTTAAATATCTCTCTAATTCATAATTAAAAAGTAATTCATTAATTGATTAACTTTTCATGAATTTATATTGAGATGGTTTCTCTCAAGGTTTCAATTATTATAATTGAAGCACGTACTTATCAATGCTCATTGTATTCCAGCTAAATTTCCCCCTCGAAATGTGAGAAGCAGCAACATTTTAGGAAACAATATTTTCTCGAAGAACATGACAGAATATTTCAGTGAACCATCCCTTGAAACAATAAAGAATGTCATAAAGTTTTTATCCACGAACGCCACAACATTTCGCGTCATTATATTGCTGGCATGATTGGTTAACAACCAACCAACCAACCGACCGACCGACCGACCGACCGACCGACCGACCGACCGACCGACCGACCGACCGACCGACCGACCGACCGACCGACCGACCGACCGACCGACCGACCGACCGACCGACCAACCAACCAACCTCAATCAGAATGAATCTCTTGTAATAATAATGTCTTTAGGATGAAGCAAAGAAATATAGATTACAAACTATATTCACATTAATTTTGTTATCTTCTCTCAAAGGAATATGTTGAGTAAAGGTTCGAGCGAGCCGTGGCCTGAGGCGATGGAAGCTATCACGGGGTCTCGAACCATGAACGCCACCGCTCTGCTCTCGTACTTTCAACCACTGCACGACTACCTCAAGCAAGAGAACGAGAAAAACGGGGAAATTCTGGGCTGGCCAGAAATGTACACACCTAAAGGTAATAACTAATTGACTATATGATTTTTGTTTTACTCTCATGGTCAATACGATCTATCGAGGGTGTCTCTCACGTGGCCTCGATCCATAATACGACTACGACTATAACACCTCAAACAAGAGAATGAACGGAATGGGGACATTTTAGGATTATTACTGAAGCCTGGAGGATAACCGCATTGAATATGGAGTGCCATTTGTAAACTAATATAGAAATATGGTACTCTCCTTACTGTGTTGTTATCAATGTTGATGCTACACATTTTCTAAAGGCACCAACTGAATTTCCGTCTTTGCAGATGGTGGACTTTGCTGGTTGGCAAGCAATAACGGTCAAATCATTAGAAATTGTCAATGTTGTCACTTGTCAACAAGCAGCACTTCAAAGATGTAGACCATGGTTTAAACCATGATTTACACAAACCTCCTTTGTGAATTCCAGCCACTCTGGATTCGAACTGGGAATCCGATGACTGATAATAAAAGCAAATTTTGTCAAACTACGTACACAATCATTTTAATATTGCCCTATTTTTGTTTTGCATCACAGGTCCCGTAGGAGCAGACGGGCGAGCCCCTGGTTTCAGGTCAACAGTGGCACTCATAATTCTTCTGCAAGCAGCTGTCATATCGCATCTTTACCTCCACTAAATCAGCAGAGAGAATAATCTCGACTGTTCAATACACTTATCTACAAGATATATCTACAAGACACTTATTATGATCTAAACTTGACTGGTCGGATACATTGTTGTACACGAGAGTGTGACTGCTTGACACCAGTAGCGTATAGCTACGGAGGACATTGGGGGCACGTGCCCCCCCCCCCCCCCCCCACAAAAAAATAAAAATAATAATAATAATAAAGTAAAATTATGATAATAATAAATATAAATGAAATAAATAAAAACAAATGAATACAATAAATAAATATTATAATAATAATAAATTGCCCAAAACAATAATATACGTACATAAGGGGACAAATATTTAAATCAAGAAATACATAAGGTGTGCCCCAATCCTCCCTGCCGGAAAGAACATCATCATCATCATGTGTACCCTAACCCCCCCCCCCCCGCCCCCCACCCCGCCCCCACCCCCTAATCAGTCCGACCACTCGTCGCGCCACTGATTGTTGCTTGAAGGGTCACAAGGTTGATCTATTTTGTATGTGTATATACTTGATATGTTTTGCATTTGATATTGAGTGTTTTTGTAAAAAATATAATGTGTACATGACTGTACTGTCTTGAAATGCACTATTTGAGATTCATTTGTATTGACCAGATTGTTCTTGTATTAACGTTACAGGGCACTAGTAACGTTGTCGACATCCACAAAACTTACTTAGAACCCTTCCTAGCATTGCAAACATAGCCTGTTGTAGTTGTATAACAAATACAATACTGGGACAGTTTCGGTTTTTCCAAATGTCTCTATTATATCGTGATAAAGATATTTGTGATTTAAATTTGTGAATTTAAAAGTCTCCCTTTGAGCATTATACAGCTGTGTATACAATATCAAAAATGTATTTATTTATTTATTTATTTGTTTTATTTAGTTTATACTGCAGGATAGGCCTGGTCAGTTATGCAAAACTGCTTTACAAAGGCGCCCTGCAGTTTAACTTGCATGTTGACAAACAACAAAATATAAACATACATTACATTATAACAATTCAAAACGAACATAAATGTTGGGGAGAGTGAATACAAGACATCATTAAATATATACACGCATAATAATGTTAAGTATCATCTGTAATGAAATAAAATTCAAATCAACATAAATCTTTATATTGTTTTTTTTAACGTAATATATAGGGATGTGCAAGACTGCACTGTTATAGGGAATGTAATATACAGGCTAGCTCCAACAATATTATGTAAAATAATTTATTTTATAATGTTAGTCTTTGGGTGTGGTAAGTAGAGGGGACATTTTGCTGAGTGACGAGTTTTATAATTATCATTTCCCTTGCGTATCAATGGTTCTAAATACGTTGGTACTAGATTATGTTGTATGTTATAAAATAATACACAATATTGATATTGTATACGCTCTCCCACAGATTGCCAACCAAGAGTAAGTAACATGGAACGCTGAGGTGTTTAAAATTACGCGTGCATACGTATTCTGAAGTATGAGCCAAATGTACCGTCGAGTAGACTTGATATTACAGTGTATAAGATCATCTATATACATAAACGCACAGACGAGTCAACTTGTTATCACGGTATATACAAAACAAAAAAAGTATACAAAATCATCGATATTTATATGAATTCCAGTCTGTACCAGCCCCCTCATACAATGCAACATTTATATCGATGATACAATGTAAACATACACTGGGTGTGATGGAACCAGGGTGTTCGTACGCTGTATTTACTCGGTCTTTTTCAGCAAACATAATCAGTTCCAAAAGGCGCTAAATCCACTTTCCATAAAAATTGAGTTAACAAAATATCTACATTTATTAGCTACGTAGCTATCTGGGAATTCATATTTTACGACAAATTACTCACTCAAAATCAAAATATAGAAAGTTCAAAATTCATATTCCCATAGGCACGTGTAAAAAGTGGGGCAAAGAAACCTGTGTTCCTCGAAAGTTGAAAAAGTGGATATAGCGCCTTTTGGAAGAAAGCTCTTCATAATATACTCCCTCAAATCACAATAGAACGATAGCCACCTTACCTATTATGCTTTCATCGGTCTACGCGGTTAACATCGTAACCCAGTTTATTCCATTCATTATAGTTCAATAATGGCAATAATGTTTACAATGGAGACCGTAACCAGTACCAGTATCTTGACTTTCAAATATGTTTTTACTTGTATGCCATGTTCTCATCATTACAAAAAGAAGAAAACTGTACAGATGACTTTGTAACATTTCACCTTTTTATTTGCATTGATATAATTTATGTTCGTTTTGAATTGTTATGATGTAATGTATATATGTTAATATTTTGTTGTTTGTCAACATGCAAGTTAAACTTGCATGCATGGGGAATATCCCTTTACATTTAGGTTTATTTTATTATTCTATTCGTGGCATTTTGCAGTAAAATAAACCTCACTCAAGTACATATTATGTACTTGAGTGATTTGTGTTCGTGAACGATCATGTCCTACCCCCGATCACTGCTCCTTTCAAATTATCTAGTCGTAAAATGGCCCCAATTACAAGCTTCTGCATCTATGGGGTTAAATTGACTAATTAACCATTCATTGGTTCCATAATAAAACGATCGTTGACAAAGTTAAATTCAACCGCGTGCGGAACCGCGTATATAAGCTACGTGCAAAAGAGTATGCGAGCTCACGGTATGGGGATAAGCTTGTCGATATCTCCAGCCCTATAGCGGCGCGGACAGGTGAAAACGGGCGGTGGATTTAGGCTAAATTTCACTGGCTCGCAATTGATTTCCTCCGATATTTGTTTGCATTTTGAACTAAGGTCCGGATTTTACCACACAAGCCCTTTTGTATACTTATTCAACAATATTGATCAATTAGTTTGGCACGCGTGGCTCCGTTACTTCAACTTCTAGTAGCCATGGCCATGGTGTCAGTGCAGGTTGGATTCCAAAATGTTTTGAATAGTCAAGGAATAACATGATTGTTTTCTATAAACTGAATCAGAATTATTAATTTATAATATTTAAATGTTATCTATAAAGTGCCTAAGTAGAGGTATCGTGTATGATGATATTTATATTGAATATGTTATCCGTGTGTAAATAGACATGTACATTGATTGTTATTTACTTGCTTTATAATTATGTAGTGTAGTTTTATACTGACACAACTTTGTGTATGTGGTTTTTTTTTTCAGTGAAGGGAATATAATAATAAAACAAGTATGTTTTTAACAATACACATCATTAGTAATTACATCCCTTTTGATTTCCGTGTTAACATATTAAATTAAATTTTAAAACTATTTATAGAAAATTTGATTGTTTCTTGTTTAGTGCATTCATTGTTGCATTTATTTGGTGAAAAGAGCGTGTTTGTACAAGTAGTTAAAGGTCTACAGACAGGAAAACTACCTAAAAATTGTGTTTTACTGTATCTAAGGTAGGTTTTCATGAAGATTACTAATACAAACATATTTTCCTCGTGGGAAAACCCGGTAAAATAAAAATCAACTTGTAAATTCACTTTGGGAATGCCCGTAAAACAATTGAGTCCAGGCGAAGAAAAATGACGTCATCTTTGTGACGTCACATGGTGACAATCGCAGTATAGCTTGGTAATCTATTGTCATAGACGTACACGCTGAGTGCATCTACTCATGTTGACAGACAGATATTATTTCGATTTTTTTTTTATATTTGCAAACATTTATATGTCGGATTCACACTCAGATGTGTTGCTGCATACTGCTACGATGCATTTCTTAGGCATTTGTTTTACAAGCAACCACGTTGCTGACAATACGTGCCTTCGCGGTTGTTGCGATTGCAAGTTGCAAAATTCAGTTTGTTGCATTATAATGTGACAGAAATGATCGAATTTGTTGGAAATGATAGACAGATGTTGCTCTCTTTGCATAATTAGCACTGAAAGTGTCATGAAATTAATATTCTTGAATAAATATCTTCATTTAGTTTCGGGTGTCATGCCAGGAAGTAAAGAGTCCATTGACATTATACACAAAGCGGCGGCTGCTACGTCGTTTTGAAATCCGGCCGTACTAGAATTTTGTCACGTGATCTTGCAATCGCAACAACTGCGAAGGCACGTATTCTCGTACTTTGTACTTCCGTGTTTTGGTCACCATGTGACGTCATGCCCCGATAAGCTCACGCGCGCTGGACGTGGTCGCTATTAAAACTTTTTTATGAGTATGGAACGCCGATGCGAAAAAGAGCCCAAAAGTTGCATGAAATTTACCTTTTTTGCCTAACTTAAGGATTTCTTTGAAAAAGGAGTGTGGTATATCAATATAGGCACATATTAAAAGCTATAAACCTGAATCAAAGCCGGGAATTCAGCCTACCTTTAATAATGCATATGTGTGTGTATGTGTGTGTGTGTGTGTGTGTGTGTGTGTGTGTGTGTGTGTGTGTGTGTTTTCCCACACAGATGGGTGTGGTTGCCCTTTCTGCAGAAAAGCTTGTGTGTTAGTGTTTTAAAAACCAAATCACCAGCAAAGCACTCTCACTCAAAATTTCAACACACAAACTCACTGAAACATGTTTACATGTTTTATTCAATGAACTTTCAAATGGAATTAAAACCAACCAATTTAGTGTCATGGGGCATTTCGGGAGGTACCAAAACTCAACTGTATCTTTAATGTGTATCTAAATATTTAAAACTACTTATAAGTATACTAATTGCTTTTACATAAGTGTTGTTACATTCAATTGACATACTAGTAATCAAGCCTTGAATTATTACACAATGGGTCTTTGTGTGTTCAAACATCACATAGTATTCCCTTGGTTATGTTGGTGTTATAATAATGATAATGATGATACATTACATTCAATGTATATAACATCTCAATATGCGCTTTACAGGAATATATTACAACAAATTACAGTTACAAAATTACCATAAACATATAAATCGAACTTACATACACATAATTATACACATTTTGGAATAATGCATTTGATGTGGTTAAAGAAAGTTCGCTTGTTTTGCCACCTATGTCTTTAATTTTGTTTAAAGGTGATACCGTCATGATCCAATCATTCACTCAACATGTTCATGAAAGAAAAAACAGTACAAATTTATTCACTTTGTGTTTGGAAAGTACTCGCTGTATTTATTCAAACTATCAGTTGGAAGTGTATTAACAGCGTATGACACGTCATACTTGTAGAAGTGACCTTTCAACCATGATAATTGTAAGGTATCTTATTATATACCCTTCCCAAACTACCTTTAAACTGTAAAAGGTGAATCCGTTTTGTTCTAATGTAAGTAACAATAAAACGGCGAGTTGGTCTCGCCCTAAAATAGCTCAATAAATATAGCTCAACTTTATTGAAATCTATTGTAATTTTTTATCCATATTTCATCTACACTGTAAACAAAATCTCTGTAATTTTCTAGCAAATCTGGCGTCAGCAGAGCCGCCATAAATTCTGATGTAAAAATACAGGTGGGTTGTTATTTCCTCCTACAAACAGTTCATGTATTTGTTGATACAAATTGTATGTTGATTAGAATTACACGAGAATGAATGTAAACAAAAACGAACAAAAAGAAGGAAATAACCCTAGCCGAGATTCGAACCCTCGCCAATAAGATCGTCACAAACAACGGTACCACTATGCCAGGGGTAATGTTTACACTTGCTGTGGCAATTATGCTATGTGACTTATGGATACTTGTTATATATACTTGTGTTTAATACTCTGTTATGGTTAAACAGTAAAATAACTCACAATTAAGTCACAATGATTTAAATCACAACTGTAAAATTTTCCCAATTTGTTCTGATTACATTATATCAGTTTTAAGGCTTCAGCATGCAATGGTATAAGGTATACTGTGAAAAGGAATGACTGAATATCAATGCAAAATGTCTGTAAAATCAATGTCCACCTTTTTTTACATGGGTGTTCCGCAGGAAAACAACAAGATGTAAAATTACCGTTGTTAAACAACTTGAAGTGTAAAATTACACACAGTGTGTAGTTTAATGACAATTTGATGTTTGTATACTCATTAACTGCTTTAGAAATACAGATTTCATTTGTATATCATATTTACAAAAAAAAATTGCTGTATTTATACTACAGCCATATTAAATGTACACATGATCCGCTGTATTTGTATACTTTTGCTTGTTCGATCTGTATTTGTTTTTACAGTGCAGGGATCATATCGATAATTTTGTATCAAAACTTCATCTGATCCCTCCACATTCATTAACTGTTTCCATTCTCTTGTTGCTTCGTTATGGTTGTTTTCTTGTTTGTTTCTTTGGTTCTGCTTTACTGTATATACCTCATGCTTTTCTTGTATTTTGTATTTAATGATTTGTGGAAATAAAGAGACAATTCCCCAGGGTGAATTGTATTGAATTTGAATTTGAAATCTATATGATGGCTAAAGCCCAAAGTGTAGAGATTTTATATTAAACCATGATGAATATAACCATGATAAATATAACCATGATAAATATTCTGTCACCTTTTGATATTGATATTTGACAATAGATATTTGCATAGGTCCCTCGGTCTATTATACCGCCCCTAGTATGGGTCTACCCTACCATTCAACGAATTGGAAGTAATTTCGACTGATTGATATTACATGCATCACTGCTCATCGTTCGGGACAACACAAAGGAACTATCAAAAACTTTCAGAGTATCTGTTTTTTTAAATAAGGCATACGCCCTTACGTACCTCATTGGTATCGGTTCATCTTGTATAGTTGCAGGAGGCCATAAACCATCATGGCGACTGGGCAAAAGGAACCACGTTTGGTCCTCATGTTGTCCATGTTAATTGCGTTCCTGATTCAGGGTCCAGTTTTCATCGATTGCGACCATCATGAGTTTCCCGAACCGAACAGCAATAATAATGAGCGGGATGCGATAGCCTTTCTTGAGGAGTACGACCAGGACGCATCTTTCGTCTTAGCCTACTCCAACTTCAAGGCATGGGACTATGAGACCAACCTGACGGAATACAACGAACAACAATCCGTGAGTACTGATGGGATCTAGATATAAATTATGCTGGGATTGTCATCATTGTGGGGAAAATTTCTATTTTTCGATAAAAATGTGTTTTAGATTCCTAAAAAAATCGATCAAAATTATTTGAGACTTTACAGGTCTCTTGAGAATACTTTCTTTTTAATGAAGCATGAACACAACTATTGAGTCTTCGTTATTGTTCGTTGCGATTAATCTATCCCATTGCTTTATGATTATATTTAAAAGTATCTTCGGAATACTTTCAACTGCACCTATTAATTTGAATTGCCGGCGAGTTTTACTTCGTTAAATATTAAGATATACGTCAGCCTATCACAGTAATCATAATAAAAAGGAGTTTCGCCATATCAAGTGGCTACAAGTTTATATTCCCTTGAGCCATAGTAAAGCCCGAGGTGTAACTAAATTAATTGTAACTATAAAGTGATAATGGACAATTTACTTTACTAAAAATTTAAAAATAGCTTTTGTCATAATTGTTTTCATTGAAAACATGTGTAATAAATTAATAAACTAGGTCAAGTCGGGTCACAACTCTAGCAATGGCTGTATATGGCAATCACAAATGTCCGATGTAAATATTTGTATTGTGATCAAACGTTTTACATGTTAATTCTTAGAATATGCCTTCATTATTTTTTCCCCTAAACGTTCTTAAATCATACGCAATATCTGACAGGTTGCGGCAGACTTGGCCGTTGCAGATTTTCGAAAGCGCATGCGTGGTTACGCCCTGGAATTTGACCCGACCGGGTTCAGCGCGAGCACCGTCCGTCAGCTCTCCAGCATCTTGACCATTGAATCGGCCGCACTGGACGATGTGACTGATATCGAAGAGGTACATAATATCATACTCCTAAACATTGTCCAAATCTTCAAAACTTACTTGGAACTCTCTCATACCTTATCGTTTTCACATTAACAATAAAAGCACCGGACAAGTTTCGGTTTTTCAAATTTCCATTTCGTTCAAAAGATATTTACGATTGAAGTGTTCAGATATGAAATTGTTTACGGGATTAATTCATGCCGTGTACAAAGTAAGTTCAATGAGTTGGTGAATAATCACTTTGCATTTTTGCTCATATCTCAGCCAAAAGACATCCAATTAAGGTGAAATTTTCAAGAATTACTTTGTGGATATATCGGATCACTTCAATACACATTGTATTAATCACTCATCACTTTTTGCACTTGTTAGCAAAGTTACTAGACCCCTCTAACCCTAATAAGGCCGGGGGGCCATCATGCCCCCTCCGCGATTTTTTGTATTGCTCCGAAACGCGTATAGATGACGCCCCGCTGTTTGGTGACTTTTTTTTTTGGGGGGGGGGGGGGGGGGGGGTTCTTGCGCATCTTTTAAAACAAAATGTTTGAAAATCGAACCTACCGTTACAAAGTCACGTGACCTTTTGTCTATGCATGTCAGTCCGAAAATCGCTCAATTTCTTGATTTGTGTACAAAACATATGGAAATATTAGTTTTCGTAAAAAGATATATAACATTAATTTGTTGGTCTTGTTTACATTTTAGGTGTTTGTTTTGGGTTCAAAATAGTTGAATTATAGTTAGAAATAAAAAATAAAAAACAATAAAATACATAAGAACAAAAACAAAGAAATACATACGAAATTATCAAAAAATAGAAAATATAAGGAAGAACCTGGCTCTTCCAAATTGTGTTGTTGTATTATTATTCCAAATGGCTAAAGAATATATGTAGTGAAAACCAATGTTTATTTATGAAGAATATTTGATTTATGGATAAAATATGAATTATATAACCTTATTCGCATAAATTACCATAAATATGCAGATTAATGAATTTCTCCAAAAATTGAAATTACCGTAGTATTCTATACACTTCACTTAACATGCGTGCAAATTTTCACGGCGATCGAAGCGGCCGAGATCTTAAGAAGTGGGCCACTAAATTTGACCTATAGCCACTAAATCTGACCTATAGCTATTAGGGTTAGGAATAAGGGTTAATGTAAGGGTATATATACCCCTAAAAACCAATACCAACCAAGCGAAATTGAGATAGCTCAGTCGGTAGAGAGCTTGACTGATATGCTAGAGATCCCTGGAAGTGGTTCAATGTGTTTTTGTATAATTTGCTATTTTTACGGCACTCGACTAAATGTTCAATTTATACAAGTCGGAAATTTCGGGTATGCGTGGTCTCTGACCAAGAAATTTTGTTTCGCCCTCTGCCCCTCAGCCGTAGAAAGACCTCAAAGAGCCCGGCCTTTTTAGGGTTAAAGGTTACCACCACCCAAAAATAATATTCTTATTATAGAAAGGTACCATCTTTAGTATTCCATTCCTTCAACAAGTTCACAAAAATATGTTTTCAAAAAATATATATATAATTGGAAAACGCATCACCATTCTCAACCATGCGTTCATGCGGTCTGAATTGCGTAGACTATATGCGTGCAGAGCCAGAGCGCACTGTGCAGAGCGAATGAATCATCCGGGAATCTATTGACGTACGCGTGAAAGCATTGGCGCACTCGCAAATGCTTGGCCCGTATGGAACCAGGAAATAGCAGTGGTTCCGTAAGTGGTGGAAATTAATTGCTTTGTTTATGAATTACACAACCCTCTGCAAAATATTGGGTATCTATTTGATATCACAAAACGGTACCAAAACATATAATAATGTGTTGTCCTTTGTCTGGTGGTCCCCTTTAAGGAATAAATCAACCGATTTAATTCGGTAAATAATGAATGTGACCATTGCACTCAGCTGGTCAAACCATGGACATGCTAGAGAAGAAGGGTCCATGGTTCAACTCCCCTCCATTAATCCTGTACCCTGTTGGCGGTCCAAATTTGCCAATTTACTAACATGTTTTCAACTATTTATAAATGCATGGATAGGTTGTCTTGTATTCAGTTGTAATTGGTGTTATACATAATGCCAGATTATTATAAATTAATAATATAGAACACAATCAGAGAAAATCAACATCCGGCGGGATTGTCACAACAAACTGAAGTTCAGAAATCCAGTGCCTTTAAAATTTCTCGAATGATGTCGATGGTCTTATTTTGTTTTTAAAACATCTGTCATACATAATGTACTTTATATTGACCGTGTATGCAATAAATTGTTTGGTTTGCTATGTGTTTTTAATGACTTTATTATACAGTTGTCAAATCTCATCTATGGAATGGAAAATCGATATTACACGGGCGAGGTGTGTGATGACAGTCAGGAATGCTACTCTCTTGAGCCAGGTCAGATTGTTTGTTTGTTGTTTATTGGTTTGTTAGTGTATTTGTGTTTTGGTATGTTTGTTCGTTTGTTTGTGTGTGTGTGGGTGTTAATGAATTTGTTTGTTTGTGTTCTATGTGTTTGTATGTTTGTTTGTCGATGTTCTGATGTTCCCCAAAACATGTAAGTGCAAACAAACGAGATCTTCATCTTTCATTTATTCGCACTTAAGTATCCCAATCTTCAAAAACTTATAATGGTACTATATAGTTTGGAATAACCTACCACCATAATCAAAGGGCTGCAAAATACTAATTTAAAGGGATAGTTGAGTTCTGGTAATTTACCAAACAGTTTTTGGTCAAAGTGAATTTTAGTAACCAAAACCTGCACCATTACATTAAAAACTAATAGTTATAACTCCACCAACTTCTCGAAAGGAATACAAAATTACAAATGACAAAGTAAAAAGCCTGTTATCATTCAAAAAGAGCCGTTAAAACTCAAGAGGGCGCTCTCTTAGAACTCATCGGTTTCAAACATCTAAAATGAAATATTGTGCATGTGATGTTTTGTTGAAATAGTGATTAGATAGAGAGATAATCAACAATTAATTGTACATTTTTGAAAAGAGGAAGCATTGTTTTATTATTTTTAACGGCAGGTTCAACATTATCTAATAATTGTGTAGCGCCCTTTATATCAAATACTATTTCCTGATATTGCTAATTGACTGTAATGTGTAATTATAGGCCTACGGTAATTTTCCTAATTTGATTTGTTTTGTTATAATGTATTTTGTTTTATTTTACTTTACACACTGTGTATAATTTTGTTTGCAACTAATTGATAATTTCTACATGCCTAGATGCGCTTTAAAAAAAATTAGTTCCCCACTTCTGTTTCTGGTTTCAACCAATTATACATTACATTTTGTTGTGCATGCAATATGTATTGTATGTGTGTTTTTAATAAGTGGAAATAAATGACATGTAATTGTGACACTATGCGTACAGAACTGACTCGGATCATGTCGACGTCACGTGACGCAGATGAGCTGTTGTGGGCATGGACATCTTGGAGAGATGCCGTGGGTGCCCCGGCGAGGGACGACTTCATCAGATACGTGCAGCTCAAGAACAAAGCGGCTCTTGCAAACGGTAAGTACAGTCATGTACTCCATTAAAGGTTGGCGGTCAAGGCGATCTAGATGGCGCTATTCACTTTGCGCCATCAACGCGCTCTGCTTTACGCCAGAGCGCATGATAATCGACGCGCTCTGCTTTACGAGTCCGCTACGTACGGCGCATGCTTCCATTTCGTCCCAACGTATTTCAAATGTGAGCATTACAAACGTTCCAGCCTGGTTTGCGAATGCAAGATGATGTTCAATTTTTTTTTTTTTTTTTTTTTTTTGTTGTTGCTTGTACAGAATCTTGCCCACCAGTGCCCATATTGATAAAAACCTCGCTAGACATTAGTCTATGTACGTCGGCAACACATAATTTGCCTTAAAGGGAGTGATCCACTTTTGCAAGCCAAAATTCAAAAGTTGCGAGGTTATTGTCTTATATGAAAGGAAATGTCATTTAATAGCATGCCTGAAAAAATTAGGGCTTGAAATCTCTTTTTCGTGGAGTTATAGACCTAAAACTGAATAAACTGAGGGACGTCGGTTAATTAGGTACATACGTATTTTCGGCCGGTGAGTAAGTTTGTACATAGATTTCACGGAGTGCCAGATCGGTATGCATGACCCCTACGTGACCCGCGCTAGCTACGTGACTCGCGCATAAGTACTAATGTGTGAGCGTTTACCAAGCAAAATACCCAAACATCGCTTAAACTGACTACATGTAATTATATATTCTTTCTTTTTGAGATCTTTTTCCGTGACATACGTTAACAAATGTCGGCTTCACAATACCTTTACGAGAATTAGTACTATATTGTTGTAATATTATGCTAAATCAGTTGAACTCCTTTATTGACCGATACATAGTGTAAATGGAGGGACGCATTCGTTTTTCATTCGTAGAATCCAAATTAGAGGGCTGTTCGCTCTGATTTTTTTTTTTGCGTGTTACATTGATCCCCATCCGTCAACTGAAAGCTGTTCAGACGTTTTGTAAAAGTGGACCTGTCCCTTTAAAGTCATACCTGTAAAGTGTCCAAATCCACGAAAATTACTTGGAGCTTCCTCGTTTCTCTTCTACCGTGTTGTTTAGCTTATGGTAAAAGAAGAATAAAATAGGGTTTGATTTTTTTCAAATTTCCCTTTAGTATGAAGATAATTATCATTTAAATCTTTTATTTCAATCACGTTGATTAACGCTTTTGATAAAAAGTACAATTGTCCTAGCTGAGAACGTCCGCATGCAGCACCGTGAAAACATTCCGGAGATTGAACTTTGAGCCGAGCGAGTGCAAATTCCATGAATTCTGTACTATATACGTGTGTAAACAGGGTGCGAATATCTCAAACGGATCATTCATTACTGCGACAAATGTATGGCAGACCATCAGTATTCGGTGATAAAATATGAACTCAATATTCGTTTTTTTCACTAGGTAAACAGTGTTTGTTTTCTTTCAAACTTTCACAAATCTTTCAATTGTATTTTACAATGATATTGATATAGGATTGAAGTCTCAAATGTCATTTTGTGCAATATCTGACACTTTACAGGTATCACTTTAATAGTCAATAACAATATACGTTTGGACAAGCATTCAGTACTTATTATGTGAACCCTAATATAGGTTGGATGTTAGTGGATCATTCTCTTGCTGCTTATTTAGCAGTTATCTATTTTGTTTAGTATCGGACCGAGCTAGTGTAGTAGTATGAATATGGGCGCTGTACGCGGCCAAGTACGTTCTTGGTAAATTACATGTATTGTATTGTCTTGTTCCGAAAATTAAGTTATAAAGACTTATGCTGCAACCGTCGGCAATGAATTACCAACATAATTAACCTTGATATCTGAACTTGCTGTATCAAAACTTGTTTACAACCTTGTGCAAAGTACATACATGGCAGTCGATGCCATAAACCTTGGTGGAACACACATAATTTGGCTCGCCGTGTATTTGTTTAAAGGGAGTGTCCGCTTTTTGTAAGCCAAATTTCAAAAGTTGCGAGCGTATTGTCTTATATGAAATAAAATGTCATTTAACATTTTGTCTAAAAGAGATAGGGCTCGAAACCTCCTTGTCATGGATTTATGTTCTTTGTAAGACCTAAAATAATAAAAGCGACGGACCGTCGTATTCATTCCCATTCATGATCCTTCGCCCATCTGTAAATTAGTTCACGATGGGGTCACGGCGGGGAGTTTACGCTAAGCTTTCCGTTTTTTTTTTCTGCTTGGTGTAATGCCTAGTCAGGCTATAATAATTACGTAGGTCGATGTGTTTTGTTGTTATCAACTTATTAATTGTTTCGAGGTTTTGCACGCATAAATCAAAACAAAATATTTTAGGCCTGCGAAGATTCCATTAAATAAAACGTCTTCTATCTTAAAAATAAACGAGTTTTTAATAGTGTTTTCCCTAACGTCCGCTTATTACTGGTATTACAATTCGTATACATTGTTCAGACGGCTGACGGCTGACATCGAATTTAAATAAATAAAACATACAAACAAATAAACAGAGATACCATGAAACTGATACAAAAAATTAATATAATTTAATAAGGAACTACAAACAATAACAATGGAAAATCCTATCACATTATTATTATAATGATAGTTTGTATTTTAACGTGTCAAATTGATTCATTGTTTCCAAGGCTACCTGGACGCTGGTGCCTATGGCGGTCCGACTATGAGGTGGATAACCTCCAGGAGATAGCTGAGAAGCTTTTCGTGGAACTGCAGCCGCTTTACCTCAACCTGCACGCATTTGTCCGCAGAAAGCTCTTCGAGACGTATGGTTCTGAGCAAATTGACCTAAGCGGTCCCATACCTGCCCACTTGTTAGGTTTGTACCTCTCCTTTTCTTGTTCGGCTTGTTCCTAGCCTAGCCATGTTTTGATAATGTTATAGATATTCACTGAAAACCTAAACTGGTAAGCCGGACTAACTTAAAACTAGTCCAGATGGTATCCATCTGGACTAGTTTTAAAGTAGTCCGTATTGCTGGACTAACATGGCGGACTAACTTGACTAACATGTGCGACTAGCTGATGCTAGTCCAGCGTGATGGACTAGGCATTCCGCTAATCGCTTGACTAGCTTTTTGTTTGTCGGTCGACTAGTTTTATGTTAGTCCAGCATGCTGGACTAGCATCAGCTAGTCGCTCGACTAGTAACTGACTAGCTTAAAGCTAGTCCATATGATGCCCAGTTGGACTAGTTTGATGTTAGTCCAGTCAGCTGGACTAATGTAACATTAGTCCATCTGGCTGGACTAACTTGGTAAGACTAGTTGAGCCTGCTAGACCAACCTCAAACTAGTCCAACCAGCTATGCAAATCCAATGGTACCCAATGGAAATCTTGCATCTTGAACGATATTGCCGACGGATGTTCACACAAACTTAGGCAGACACTCCCGGGGAGACATCTGATGGATATCTGTATGATCGATCTGATGAGCCAGTGCATTAAAAAAAATGGCTCAAAATACGTAGTTTGGTAATCTATACCATTTCTAAATGTTTTGATATTCTACTTACATGATTGCATGGCGTTTGAAAGCTGAACAGAAAAAAATGAGCCCCAAAACAATGAAAAATGCTGCGCAAAATATCGGTAAACTTCGATGCAGCGGTGGTACTAGCCGGGTAACTGAAGTTAGCCAGCGAGCCGGGTTACGTCGCATCAAATCGGGTGAAACCTTTTGACATTGATCGTAGCTAGTTGGTCGTCCGACACATCGGATTTATAAACAAGTCCAGCGGCACAAATGAGCTGGACTAATCAACAACTAGTCCAGCAGCTTCTAACTAGTACAGCAGACTTGGCAAGACAATGTAGCTTTAAACTAGTCAAGCAAGCTGGACTAACCAGCCGGACTAGTTTAAGATTAGTCCAGCCAGCGCCTGACTAGGTTAGGTTTTCAGTGTTGTACTTTGGTTATCGTTAGTCGTAATTATTACTTTCACTAAGTCTCGCAACTAATGATCATGACTATGTTCTTTTTTGTCATACGAATTTTCTCATATGACTCGTTCATTTTAACGATTCGATTTTAATATGTGTTTTTTTGTAATGATAGGAAACATGTGGGCCCAGAGTTGGTCAAATATTTACCCTCTCGTCGAACCATATCCCGACGAAACTGCCGTCGATATAACACCCGAGCTGATCCGACAGGTATGAAGCTTTGAATCATACATTTAAGAAGCCTTGTGTATCTTGATGTAAACTTTGAGAAAATGTGATTATAAATTTATAATAATTAGATTATCAATCTGAATGCTGGTGACGCTTTCTTCAAAAGAGTTAACCAATAATGTTAGCTCTACATGATGTTGTTAATTAAATGACGGACAACTAAAAAGGGTTGATGATAACTTGATAATAACTTGCTCACTAAATCGCTCAAGAGTTTCAACCAAAATGCATTCGGAAACGTAGCTGGTTTACCTTTTATCAACTCTATGGGAATTATTATAATCTAGTAGCGAGCAGTTGTAATTCATTGTTGTTTAACATTTGCAGAATTACACAGCCCTTCGAATGTTCCAAGTGTCCGATGAGTTCTTTAAGTCGCTGGGGTTGTTCGAGATGCCTCCGGCGTTCTGGGAGCACTCCATGATCGAGAAGCCGGATGACGGGCGAGACGTAGGCTGCCACGCCGCCGCCTGGGACTTCAGCAACGGGGTCGATTACAGGTATCCGATCCAACTGGTTATCATTCGGATTGGCTCAATATAATGGTGCCCTACGAATCAAATTGTGCCAGTCGAGAGCTAGTCGGAGATCATTCGAGGCCGATTCATGTTGAATCGGCTACGTCTGAGCGAAACCGACTCTAGCCTGACTGAAAACCAGTCGGATTGGATCGAGTCGGCTCTGAGTGCGGTTGGCTCAACACACGCGGAGCCGACTCGACCCGATCCGACGGGACACTATTGACAAAGTCAATTTGTTGTGGGCTTTAACTTTATATCAAACGGATTCTCTCTTTATCATAATCGATATCATTGGAGTCACACAGTTTATGTTCGTGTTTTATATTATGCATAATCACGATATATTTTGGTATGAATATTTTATAATGTGATTTTACCCATGTTAATGATTTTGTGATCAACACCAGTTACCTTTTCCCGCTCCCTCCCCACTCTCTTTATTTTACTCCCCTGTCTATGGCATGAATGCTCCGCCGTACATACACCTACAAACAGAATCCAGCAATGCACCGACATCACCATGTACGACTTCGTCACCATCCACCACGAGATGGGCCACATCCAGTACTACCTCCAGTACAGTGACCAGCCCATTCTGTTCCAGGATGGTGCTAATCCGGGCTTCCACGAGGCCGTGGGTGATGCCCTTGCGTTGTCAGTAACGACTCCCAAACATCTGGTCACGGTGGGCCTGCTCCCGAGTGCTGATGAAAACCCGCGTGAGTAAATTATATGACTGGGACTGAAGAGGTATGTTGGTTCGGGTGTTTGTCTTCCAATGTGAAGGTCGTGGCTTCGATGCCCAGCCCAGCATATTTGTCCTTCTGCAAGACGCTTTACCGTAACATGCCGCTCTTCACCCCTCTTTTTTTTTAGATCGGGATCATGTAGGATTGTAACGTCTATACAAGTGTATACCGATTTGAAAAAAATATATATTATGAGATTAGTATACGCCTTATTTATATATAGAGAATGAACAAGATGTCCAAATGCATGCATGATTTATATTGAATGAATATCGTGTCATGCATGTTAACACTTACACGATTATGATAAATAAACAACATACAAAATGTTAGATCATCAAAAGACTTTGATGTGAAACTTAATGACCGTACATGAATATTTCTTTATCAATTTTGTCCCCTATCCAGAGGCTGACCTAAACTTCTTGATGAACATGGCGATGGATAAGATAGCCTTCCTGCCCTTCGGCTACCTCATGGACCAGTGGCGATGGGGTGTATTTGACGGCTCCACTCCTCCGGAGAGGTTCAACGCAGAATGGTGGACTCTCAGGTATAAATATCCACTATAATTATATTCAAGTTGTATGATTCGGTATTGATATTTCTTTGTTTTTATTCAATACAAATGAAAAATGTGATGTCTGTAATCAAGAGAAAAGGCTTGTACAAACAAATGACAACATGAAAATTAACCCATACTTCCGCCTTTTTACAACAGTAATACTCATGATAATGAGCGAGAATATGTCTGTCATGTTCGATTATTCTAAGCACAATAAGTGTACATATTAAACATGAAAATTGCAGTCATTATGAAAGTCAAAGTACACATTACAGTTGTTTATGTATTTTAGTTTGTTTTCCCCTTTACAGGGTGGCCCCAACAAAACCGGGGCACTTCCCAAAATATAGTTACAAAATGATTATGTCCTTCGGATAGAGTGAATGAAAAACCAATGATACCAAGAACAGTTGTTTTGATCGTGTAGTTTTTGTTGTAGGGCGTTTTGTCAATTTTTGCCAAGTCAGTGCCTGATAAATCGCACTTCCTGCTCGTCATAGCATCGAACAGTATCGGAGTATCTTGTAACACAGCTGAATGCACACTAAAAAAATAGCGCGCGAATTGCTCATTGCTCGATGTTATGACGGGCAGTAAGTGCGATTCATCAGGCACTGACTTGATACAAATTGAAGAAAATGGGAACCTGACATGCGTCACTCAGAGCGCCCTAAAACAAAAAAACTACACGACCAAAATAATTGTTCTTTGTATCGTTTTTCATTGGAAAAGACCTATCCAATGAACATAATCATGTTGTTTCTTTATTTTGGGAAGTGTCCCGTTCCGCTTTTGGGGGGCCACCATGTATAGTTCAGTTTGATTTTTGTCAATAGTATGCCTAAAAAAGAAATTTATCACCTCAAATATAAACTCAACTAGTAATCCATGCAGAAAAAATGGTACACATGTACCTTATTTAATTCAGTGACGGTAAAATTAGTAAGTAACGTAAAAGTGAACGGGTGTCGGTTCTGCTTTGCGCAATAACGCATTCCCATAGACACGAAAGAGCTGTACAAATGTATCAATATTTCATCGTCCATGGCTAATTTGGAGACGTAGAGACCTTAACTTTCTATGTTCCTTCTTTAATACTCAATTATCTGTATAGGAATCGTTTCCAGGGCGTAGCCCCTCCTGTTGAGCGTAGCGAAGCTGACTTTGACCCCGGGGCAAAGTACCACATCCCGGGCGATACCCCCTACATAAGGTAAAGACGTCTCCACCAATACCTTATTTCTATTGCATGGCAAATGTCACTGCTTTTAAAGCTCACTAACATGACTAATGATTATCGATCGCTATGTCGCTATTAATTCTGATAAAAATGTATAATTGGCTTTACAACGTTGGTAATTTGTATCGTTATTATAATTCTTTATTTTAAAAGGCATTGTATTGACACGAAAGAGACTTTTAAATGCAATTTTGTTAAATATTATTTTCAAGTTTCAAGTTTATTTCAATTCAAATCCATAAAAAACATTTGTATAAGAGTATAAAATACAGATTATATACAATGTAAAAAAAACAGAGAAAAACACAAAATGGAAACAAATGCTTACAAATATATCAGAATTATAAAAGGTTGATTGATAGAAATTAATTAGGTAACTGCAAATAAAAACGTAAGGTTCTGTCGAGGCCGTCCCATTATAAAAAAAAAGGTTACATACAAATTCCAACAATTGCCTATAAAAGTGAACAGAACACAGTACGTATTAACATGCATACATTATTATTGATTTAAAAACAGTTGAAGTATTTCTAATTTTCTTTATTTAAAAGAGTTTTAAAAAGGGTAGAGTCTCGGATATATCTGGGGAGAGAATTCCAAATTATAGGGCCAGTGTGTCTAAAAGTAAATGCAGAATTTGTTGATGAACATTTATCAATACAATACTTATCAGGATTTCTAGTACTATAATTATGAACAGATTGTTTACATTTAATCATAGTGGTAAGTTTATCAGTTTTATGTTTAAAAACCATGAGCGAAATACAGTATTCATTCAACTAATAAATATTCAAAAACTGGAGTTGTTGAAATAATGGTTTTGAATGGGCGTTAAAATCAGACATAAGACATTATTCGTACTATACGCTTTTGTAATATAAACAGTCGCTGTAATCGTGTTGGGTATGTGTTGCCCCATACAACAGTACAATACATTACATACGGCAAAACCATTGTATTAGACAATAAAATCAAAATATTTTGTGGCAAAATATGACGTAATTTGCTGATGACACCAATATTTCTTGAACTTTTGTTTGAAATGGCAAGTATATGAGCATTCCAAGTAAAATATTGGTCAAAAATTACTCCTAAAAAGTTAATTGATTGCACTCGTTTTATCGCAACATCATTCATTTTTTTATTTAATGCATTCAACGAATCATCTGAAATAGTAGTTTGCTTATAATGAAAATATATCAAGTTAGATTTAGATGAGATGAGATTTATGAGAATATAGGATATTGGTGTCATCAGCAAAAAGGACAAATTTTAGAATAATTATTGAAACGTAGCATAAAGAAAATATTGCATAAAGAATATCTTTATGCCATGCTGATCCCTATATTATAATTAAATGCAGCATTGAGGTAAGGATTTCGGTAACCATAATCCCCATTGTATTTTTCAATACAATGGCCTTTGTAAAAAAAAAAAAATCAGTTATAATAATAGGTTGTATTAATGTTATGAATGAAAAATACCAACGAATTGGTAACACGTATTGATAACACAGAGACTGGATGCAACATTGAAACAAGACATTCATGGCTTCAAGACAATTTGAATGTTAAATATCAGTGATATATTTTCGTTTCGTTCAGATACTTCATGAGTATCGTGCTGCAGTTCCAGTTCCAGGGAGCACTGTGCGAGGCGGCTGGACATGAAGGGTCGCTGCATACATGTGATATCTACCGGTCTAAGGCCGCCGGAGACAAGCTCGCGTAAGTATACATAAAACGTGGATAAAATGTGGTACCCCTATACAGGGTGGCCCAACAAAAATGGAACGGGGCACTTCCCAAAATATAGTAACAAACGTAGTATGTCCATCGGATAGGGTGTCTTTTCAAATGAACAACGATACCAAGAACAGTCAATTGGTTTATGTAGTTTTTGTTTTGGGGCGCTGTGAGTGACACCATGTCAGGTTCTCTTTTTTGTCAAATTGTACCGAGCCAGTGCTTGAAAAAGCGCACGTACCGCCTTTCATAGTGTTGAACAACGCGCGCCATTGTTAGTGTGCACTCAACTGTGTGCCGAGAGAATGGGCATGGTCCTTCAATGGTATTACGGGCAGGGAGTGCAATTTAACTGGAACTGACTAGGTAAAAATTGACAAAAATGGGCACCTGACATGGTCTCACTCACAGCGTCCTAAAACAAAAACTACACGACCAAACTTACTGTTCTTGGTATCGTTTTCCATTGAAAAATATAACCTATCCGACGGACATTTTGGTACTCATTTGGGAAGTGCCCCGTTCCGGTTTTTTTGGCCACCCTGTATACTAATTTGACATAACATTACAAGATTGCGGAAATTGTTGTATATATTATAATTATGTCGAATGTGGGCGATCCTTAGTAGACTAACGTAGTGAGATCGGAGTGGATATGTTAGATCATAGCAAAAAACACAACTTCCCTAAGCTTTCCACTGCTGTTTATCTATTTAAATCCATGTAGGACTACTACCATGGTACTTCATCACATCATCAGCAACACCGTGGAAGCCGTAATATGAATCATTCATACAATTATTCTTGTTACCTTGTCTTAACAAATATGCTGATAAAGGGTTCCAGAGAGGCTTGGCCCCACGCACTGGAAGCGATAATCGGAAGCAGAGAGATCAGCGCCGAGTCCATCATCGACTACTAATACTTCAAGCCCCTCATCACCTACACCGAAAAAAATCAGTCTATATTCCGAGTGTTGTTCCACTAAGACTGTGTCTTGTTGCACTATCATCTGGGGTGGATAGTATGACGTCATAATATTACAGGACCACCCACAATGAGTTGTATTTTGCTGACTACTCATCACCTACCTCGAGCAGGAGAACGAGAGGAATTGTGAAAAACTGAATCTCATTTTATTAAAATGATTACTCGGGCGATTTATTAGTAGGTTATCAGATTACATATATATTTTTGCTCTTTTATCTTTTCTTTAGAAACATGCTGATAAAGGGTTCCAGCGAGCCTTGGCCCGACGCACTGGAAGCGATAACCGGAAGCAGAGAGATCAGCGCCGAGTCCATCATCGACTACTTCAAGCCCCTCATCACCTACCTCGAGCAGGAGAACGCGAGGAATGGTGATGTGCCTGGATGGCCGGACATGTTCACGCCAGGTAAGTTGGTTGGTTAAAGGGACTTTATAGTAACATTGTCCAAATCCTCAAAATCCAATTGGAATTCTAGTGGTTCACTCATACCCTGTTGTGTTCGTATTTAAGTTTATTTAACTATACAATCATGGGACAGGTTTCATTTTTTTCTTCAGATTTCCCTTTCGTTAAAAAGATATTTACGATTGAAGCGTTCGGATGTCAAATTATCCCATGGATCAACAAAACCATGTACAAAGTAAGTGCCATGAGTTAGTGAATATCACTTTGCATTTTTGCTCATTACTCGGCCGTATAACGTCCATTTAACTTGAATATTTTACACAACACTCAGTGGACATATCAGATCACAACAATAATTATACACAATATCAACCATTCATCACTTTTTGCACATGGCAACAAAGTTACTAGATCACTTTAATTGGTTTTGAACCCGTTAATTCCCTTCAAGATTCTGTAATCCCCATATACTTTGTACTAAGCTTTCCAGGTTCATGTAGGGAAGGGGTTAAAGGGACATTCCCTCTTTTGCATGCCAAATTCCAAAGTTGCGAGGTTATTGTCTTATATGAAAGAAAATGTCATTTAATAGCATGCCTGAAAAATTAGGGCTTGAAATCCCTTTTTCGTGGAGTTATAGACCTAAAACTAATAAACCGTCGTCCAATTTTAATTGTGCATTAAACGTATATTCACCCAGTGAGGAAGTTCGTACATGAATTCCAAGAAGTACCACAACGCTATGCGTGACCCCTACATAACCCGCGCTAGCTACGTGACCCGCGCACAAGTAAGAATAGCATGACCGCACACTAGGCAAAATAACCAAACCTCGCTTAAACATGTTATTACATGTTATTACATATTCTTCATTTTTGAGATTTTTTCCGTGACATACATTTACAAATGTCGGCTTCACAATACCTTTACAGAATAATTACAATATACATGTAGTTGTAATATTATGCTAAATCAGTTAAACTCTTTTATTGACCGATATATAGTCTGATGGAGGGACGCATTCGTTTTTCATTCGTAGAATCCAAATTATAGGGCTGTTCGATCTGATTTTTGTTTGTGTGTGTTTCATTCATCCCAATCCGTCAACTGGAAACTGTTCAGACGTTTTGTAAAAGAGGGACTGTGCCTTTAAGACGCGTTCAATTTTTTTATATTTTTTATTTACGTCTCGGACCACACTTTATCGGCACCATCCGAGAAACGCTGCATTTGTTTCGAACCCTTCCGATCGATTCGTGCGAAGAGCAGAGCTCTGACCAGAACACCTCTTTTGAGTCGTTGGAAATCATTTTTATCTAATCGTTTTACCAAAATTACTGTAGTGTAGGTCATCTATAGATTTGTATGCGCATTGAGACTTTATTGTAAGACTGCGCTATATAAGAAATGGTGATTATTACTATCAATCTGTATATAACATGGGTCTATCTTTAATTATTCTGGGGTGTGTTTCACAAAGATCCTAATTTGTACTTATCTCTAAGTTGGACTTAAACATTAAAAAGCCATTTGTATCCTTGAAATAAAATATATTCAAAAGCAAAAATGCAAGTAATGTATGTTACACTTTTCATACATTTTACATCAAGAGCATGAAATCCCCTTGATGATAAAAAAAATGTCAATGATTTGAATCAACATTTTCTGCCTTTTAAAATAAATGTTACAAAATTGTTTCAAAGAAACTTATGGCTTTCCATAGTTTCTAAGTCCAACTTAGAGTCAAGTTCAACTTAGGATCTTTGTGAAACACCCCTCCCCGGTCATTAGGATTGGTAAATCGGATTCGCGATGCCATCTACCAAACGCATTACGTACGTTGTGAAATGCACACTGGTTGTAT
>JBAMJV010000094.1:87500-232936 GCA_037951105.1 Echinarachnius parma
CCCCTAGATCGGTCTACCATTGGACGAATTGGAAGTGATTTCGACAAATTCCTATTACCACAGCTCATCGTTCGGGAAAACACAAAGGAATCGTTAAAAACTGTCAGAGTATCTGTTTTTAATCAGGTATACGCCCTTACGTGCCTCATTGGTATCGGTTCATCTTGTAGTTGCAGGAGGGCATAAACCATCATGGCGTCCAGGCAAAGGGTACCACTTTTGGTCCTCATGTTGTCCATTTTAGTTGTCTTCCTGATTCAGGGTCCAGTTTTCATCGATTGCGAGTTCCCCGAACCAAACAGCAATAACAATGAGCGAGACGCGATAGCCTTTCTTGAGGAATATGACCGGAACGCATCTATCGTATTTTCTTACTCCGCCTTCAAAGCATGGGACTACGCGACCAACCTAACGGACTACAACCAACAACAATCTGTGAGTATTACAGGGATCAAGGTATAAATTATGTTGGGATTGTGGAAAAAAAATGTCTACCTTTCGATAAAATGTGAATTTTAGATTCTTAGAAAAATTGGCCGAAACAATTTAGAACATTAGCCATTCTCTTGTGTAAGTTTCTACCCGCTTACTAATAAAGCTTGAACAAATTTAATTACACTACGTTATTGTTCGTTGAGATCAATTTATCCCATTGATTTATAATTAATGGATTTGAAAATAAGTTCGGAATACTTTTTAACTGCGATGAATGAATGACAATGAATTAGCCAATGGTAATTTGAATTAAAAATGAAAAACAAAATAAATTGAAAGTTTGAATTTTAATTTGAAATATTATGAATACATATACGTCACTCAACAGTTTACAGCGTATCACAGTAATCATGATAAATGGGAGTTTCGCCAAACCTATATCAGATATATCACAAGTTTATATTCCCTTTAACCAAAGTGTACTCCGAAGTGTAACTAAATTAATTGTCATCATGATGCCATGAATCAAAGTTGAATTTCGTAAATAAAACAAAACAAATGCCTTTGTAATATTATACATATTTTTCACTGAAGATGCTGAACAAACGATTTGTGTTGTTGTATTCATTGAAAGTATGCATAACTAATAACTTGGTCGAGTCGGATCACAACGTTGACGAAGGCTGTAGACGACAAATGTCCGATGTAAATATTTGTATTGTGATCAAAATTAATTGTGAGCAAAAGTTCAAAATGTTAATTCTCAGGATATTCCCTCATCATTTTCTCCCCTTAAATTTTCTTAAATCATACGCCATATCTAACAGGTTGCGGCAGACTTGGTCGTTGCAGATTTTCTAAAGCGCATGCGTGGATACGCCCTGGAATTTGACCAGTCCGGGTTCAGCTCGAGCACTGTCCGTCAGCTCTCCAGCATCTTGACCATTGGATCGGCCGCATTGGACGATGCGACTGAAATCGAAGAGGTACATAATGTCACACTCCTTAACCCTCTGAGCGCCAAATTAAATTGCAGGAGTTTACTTGACCCAGTTTTTAGATCAGTTACTCCCCTCTTACATATTATTCAATGAAAAGAAGTTTGTTAAAGGGATCTATAACAATAATTTTGTTGACATGTGCAAAAAATGATGGGTGGTTGATACAATGTTTGTTGTTATTTGATATGTCCACTGGGTGTAAACATTTCAAAAAGTGATATTCACTTACTCATTGCACTCACTTTGTACACGGTTTTCGCGGTCCAGTGGATAATTTAACATCTGAACACTTCAATCGTAAAAATCTTTTTAATGAAAGGGAAATTTGAAAAAAACGAAACCTGTCTCATGCTTTTATTGTTAATACGAATACAACAAGGTATGAGGGAACCGTTGGCATTCCAATTGGATTTTGAGGATTTGGACAATGTTACCATGGTTACTAAGTCAAGAGTCAATACAATTCATGCAATACTTGAATACAGTGTGTATTCAGGAACAAATCAGGAGATTTAATTCGGTAAATATTGTGACTATTTCTAATTGTCTTGATAGGTTGAATTGTATCCAGTTATCATCGATGTTATAATTGCCAGAAATTAATCATATAAAACTAAATCATAAATAAGGTCTACATCTGAGAAAATTCCATGGAACGGCTGAATAAGCACAATATATTGAAATTTGAATGTCCGTTAACTTTAAAATAATAGTGCGAATGATGCCGAAGTTCTTCTGTTTGTTAAAGATATTTAACATCGTGTCCATTTGATTTGGTAACTAATTGTTTGTTATTGCTATTTTTTGTGATTAAAAATGAGCAAAGAAAATGGGATTCCAACGGGATTCGAACCCGAGACCTCCGGATTGCTAGACCGGTGCTCTTACCGACTGAGCTATAGAAAACCCTATGACGGCATTCGTCCCATAGAAACCCCTTAATTTTCATTGCTCATGAGGTCAGAAGCTATTATAAACCTGACATAAACCCGAAGGATAGAAATCAACTTGGGGATATGTGCGAGGGATCACCGAAGTGATGCAGCTTTTTAAAATAATTAATTCAAACATATAAATAAACTGACCAGAAATATTTTGTGATTAAAAATGAGCAAAGAAAATAGGATTCCAACGAGATTCGAACCCGAGACCTCCGGATTGCTAGACCGGTGCTCTTACCGACTGAGCTATAGAAAACCCTATGACGGCATTCGTCCCATAGAAACCCCTTAGTATTTGTTTGTTAATGATTTTATTACACAGTTGTCAAATCTCATCTCTGGAATGGAAAGTCGCTATGCCAAGGGCGAGGTGTGTGCTGGCAGCCAGGAATGCTACTCTCTTGAGCCAGGTCAGATTGTTTGTTTGTTTGTTTGTTTGTTTGTTAGTTGGTTTGCTTCCTTGGTGTGTGTGTGTGTGCATAGGCGTATCCGGGGGGGGGGGGGGGGGGTTGGGGGTTCAACCCCCCCCCCCCCCCCCCCCCCCCCACCCCCTTTGACCAAAACATGGCTGTTTTGGGGGGTTTGAACCCCCCTTTTCAAATTTTAGCCGGTCTCGAGGCTACTTTTAAGCGTCTCGACCGACAAAAACCTGGTCTCGTCCCAAAAAATTTGTGATGACATCCGGTCTCGGTCTCGAGAGGGGTTTTCAACTTTGAAGGTACTTGGTCTCTGTCTCGAAAATTTTGAAAGTACTTGATCTCGGCTTTGAAAACAATTTACGGACACCCCCCCCCCCCCCCCCCCCCCCCCCCGAGAGGGGTTCTCAACTTTGAAGGTACTTGGTCTCGGTCTCGAAAATGTTGAAGGTACTTGGTATCGGCTTGAAATGTTTTACAAAATAACCCCCTCTCCCCCTTTAAACAATTCCTGGGTACGCCACTGTGTGTATGTGTGCGTTTGTGCGTGGGTGTGTGTGTGTGTGTATGTTTGTTCGTCTGTTTGTTTATTTGTGTGTTTGTTTGTGTTATATTTGTTTGTTTGTTTGTTTGTCGATGTTCTGATGTTCGCCATAAACATGTAAGTGCAATAAAACTAGATTGAGACCATACCTGTCTGAAATACCAAATCAAGCAACAGACTAATTTCCATCTTCCATTTAATCGCAATTTAGTAATAAACCCAATCGTCAATACCTCATGGTACTATAGTTTGAAATAACCTACGACCATAATCAAAGGACTTTAAAAGACTACTAAAAAACGACTAGTTCCTGATATTGTTAATTGATTGTGTAATCATGGTAATGTCAATATATTAATGTGTCATTTTATGACAAATTCGATTTGTGTTGTTATAATGTATTTTGTTTTATTTTACTTTACACACTGTGTGTAATTGTTTGTGCAACTAATTGATAGTTTATGCAGGCCTATAGATGTGTTTTGTTTTAATAATTTCCCCACTTCTGTTTCTAAATTAGTTGCAACTAATTATACATGTTTTGTTCATGCATACTATATTATTTATTGTTTGTATGTTTTTATAAATGGCAATAAATGACATAAAATTGCATTAAACTTTGACACTACGACTACGGTATGCGTACAGAACTGACTCGGATCATGTCGACGTCACGTGACCCAGATGAGCTGTTGTGGGCATGGAGATCTTGGAGAGATGCCGTGGGTGCCCCGGCGAGAGATGACTACATCAGATACGTGGAACTCAAGAACAAAGCGGCTCTGGCAAACAGTAAGTACATGTACTCCATTAAAGGGATCTAGTAACTTGGTTGACATGTGCAAAAAGTGATGAGTGGTTGATACAATGTATATTGTTGTTATCGCATATGTCCACTGGGTGTAAAAAATTCAAGTTAAAGGGGACCACCAGGCAAAGGACAACACATTATTATATGTTTTGGTACCGTTTTGTGATATCAAATAGATATCCAACATTTTGCAAAGGGTTGTGTAATTCATAAACAAAGCAATTAATTTCCACCACTTACGGAACCACTGCTATTTCCTGGTTCCATACGGGCCAAGCATTTGCGAGTGCGCCAATGCTTTCACGCGTACGTCAATAGATTCCCGGATGATTCATTCGCTCTGCACAGTGCGCTCTGGCTCTGCACGCATATAGTCTACGCAATTCAGACCGCATGAACGCATGGTTGAGAATGGTGATGCGTTTTCCAATTATATATTTTTTTTCTGAAAACATATTTTTGTGAACTTGTTGAAGGAATGAAAAACTAACGATGGTACCTTTCTATAATAAGAATATTATTTTTGGGTGGTGGTACCCTTTAAATGTACGTTATATGGCCGAGTAATGAGCAAAAATGCAAAGTGATATTCACTACCTCCTTGCACTCACTGTGTACATTGTTCTGACGATACATTGGATAATTTAACATCTGAACATTTCAATCGTAAATATCCTTTTAACGAAAGGGAAATTTGAAAAAACGACATATACAAATGTTACGCAGTATGAGGCAACCGCTAGAATTCCAATTGGATTTTGAGGATTTGGACAATATTTCTAAGTCCCTTAAAGTTTGGCGGTCAAGGTGATCTAGATGGCGCTAATCACTTAATACGCGTCCGCTTCGTACGGCGCAGGCTACCAATCCGTCCCAACGTATATCGTAATTATGTGAGCATTACGTACTTTCCAGCCTGGTTTGCGAATGCAAGATCATGTTTAAATTCTCGATCTTATCTGCTTGTACCGATCGTGTCCAACAGGCCGGGCTCATATTCATAAAAACCTCGCTAGCTTAGTTTTGGGATGACAGATTGACAGGCCCACGTCAGCAACAATTACAGTATACGTAATGGGGGAATCATTCATAAATTACTACGTGTACCCTAGTTGGGAACTAAGCGGATATCTTGTTACTTATTTAGCCATGATCTAAACAACATAATTAGTATCGGACCAAGCTAGTAGGGTTTTAATTCTATAGTCTTTGGTTTTATGAATAGGGGCGCAGCACGCGGCCAAATACGCTCGTGTGAGATTATTGTATAAGTATTGTTCCGAAAAATAAGTTTTACAGGCTCATGCTGAAATCGTCGGCAATACATTACTCACTGTTAGTAACCTTTAAAAATATGATATCTGGACTTATCAATAATATTTTACAACCTTGTGCAAACATGCATGGCAACGAATGCCATAAACTTTTGGGGGGACAAACATAATTTGGCTCGCCCTTTATTTGTTTGAAGTATAACGAAGGGGAAACTAAAACATGTCTTTCTTTCTAATACACCTCGCGTATAATTATACGACAATCCAAGTAAGGCAGTGGCAGAACGAAGGCAGTGAAGAAACGTTGGGGTTGAAACTATATTATGTCGAATACTATGTTTGAATCTACAATAACAACGAAAACCGTTGTATGTAAATCTTGCAAAATTGAATGATGAGCACCATCGCGTGTAGTCCGAAAAATCAGCCAACATGGCCAATGAGGGTTGTTTCTAAGACTTTGTCTAGTTCAACTATATAATTCACCCCCTCGGTGGATAGTATGACGTCATAATATTAAAGGAGAACTCATACACCGAGTTGGATTTTGCTGACTACATCGCGTTTGAATAAACAAGTTTGAATAATCAAAATAAATCAGAAAAAACATGTCAAACAACAGCAATGAAAATATTGTATATCTAAACGTGTCCAATTGATTCCTCGTTTCCTAGGCTACCCGGACGCTGGTGCCTACTGGCGGTCCTACTATGAGGTGGATAACCTCCAGGAGATAGCTGAGAAGCTTTTCGAGGAACTGCAGCCGCTGTACCTCAACCTGCACGCGTTTGTTCGCAGAAAGCTCTTCGAGACCTATGGTTTCGAGCAAATAGACCTGAGTGGTCCAATACCTGCCCACCTATTAGGTTTGTACTTCTCCTTTCTTTTTCGGCTTGTACCTAGCATAGCCATGTTTTGATATTGTTATAGATATTGTACTTTGGTTATCGTTAGTCGTAATTATTACTTTCACTATAGGTCTCGCAACTCATGATCATGACTATGTTCTTTTTTATCATAGTTTACGAAGTTTGTCTTACGACTTGTTCATTTTAACGATTCGATTTTAATTTTTGTTTTTGTTATGATAGGAAACATGTGGGCCCAGACTTGGTCAAATATCTACCCTCTCGTCGAACCATATCCCGACGAAACTGCCGTCGATATCACACCCGAGCTGGTCCGACAGGTATGAAGCTTTAAAACATACTTTTAGGAAGTCTTCATGTATCTCCATGTGTACTTGTAAAAAAAAAATGAGATTATAATAATTGAGTTATCAAGCTGAACGCTGGTGACGCTTTCTTCAAAAGAGTTAACCAATAATGCTAATTATACAGGTATATAGTTGTTATCTACATGACGGAAAACTTAAAAGGGTTGATGATATTAACTTGATGATAACTTGCTCACTAAATCGCTCAATCGCTCAACAAAACTTCATTCGGGAACGTAGCTGGTTCACCTATTATCAAATATGGTAATTCTTATAATCTAGTAGCGTACATAAATTCATTGTCGTTTAACGTTTGCAGAATTACACAGCCCTTCGAATGTTCCAAGTGTCCGAAGAGTTCTTCAAGTCGTTGGGGTTGTTCGGGATGCCTCCTGCTTTCTGGGAGCACTCCATGATCGAGAAGCCGGATGATGGGCGAGACGTCATCTGCCACGCCTCCGCCTGGGACTTCAGCAATGGGGTCGATTACAGGTATCCAATCTAAATTATAACATCATACATTCCAATACACACAGAAACGACTCGATCCGACTCGATCCGATCCAACTGGTTTCCATTCGGATTGGCTCAAATTTTGCAAGTCGAGAGCCAGTCAATGATCATCATGATCATTCGAGGCTGATTCAACATGTTGAATCGGCTACGTCTGAGCGAAACCGACTCTTGCCTGACTGAAGGCCAGTCGGATTGGATCGAGTCGGCTCTGAGTGTGGTTGGCCCAACACACGCGGAGCCGACTCGACCCGATCCGACGGGACACTATTGACAAAGTAAATTTGCTGTGTGCCAGACGGATTCTTTCTTTATATTATTGATATAGATATCATTGGAGTCACATAGTATACGTTCGTGTTTACAATATGCATAATCATGATAATGTATCTAATGATTATAATGTGATTCCATCCATGTTCATGATTTTGGCATCAACACCAGTTACCTTTTCCCGCTCCCACTCCACTCTCTCAACCCCTCTCTCTCTCTCTCTCTCTCTCTCTCTCCTTCCTTTACTCCCCTGCCTATGGCATGTATGGTCCTTCGTAAACCTACATAAACATACAGAATCAAGCAGTGCACCGACATCACCATGGACGACTTCATCACCGTCCACCACGAGATGGGCCACATCCAGTACGACCTCCAGTACAGTGACCAGCCCATTCTGTTCCAGGGTGGTGCTAATCCGGGCTTCCACGAGGCCGTGGGTGATGTACTCGCGTTGTCCGTAGCCACTCCCAAACATCTGGTCACGGTGGGCCTGCTCCCGAGTGCCGACGAAAACCCGCGTAAGTAGTGATGCGGAGTATCGACTGTGTCGTGTTACATTGGTTCGGGCATTTTTCTTCCAGTGTGAAGGTCGTGGATTCGCTGCCCAGTCCGTCACATTATGTTGTGCCTTCTGCAAGATGCTTAACCGTATCTTGCCGTTCTTCACCCCTCTTGGAATTTGAACGTGTATACAACATGTATAAGTGTATACCGATTTTTGTTTTAATGTGAGATTATTATACGCCCCATGTGTATAGAGAATAAACAAGAAATAAGATATGTTGCACAAAATGTCAGAACGCATGACACTATACATGACTTATATAATGAATGTCTATCGTTCTATACCTGCTAACACTTACACAGATATGGAAAATAAACAATACACATTGCTATCATCACAAACCTAAATAACATTACATAGACTTTTTGTCAATCATGTCAACCATCCAGAGGCCGATCTGAACTTCTTGATGAGCATGGCGCTGGATAAGATAGCCTTCCTGCCTTTCGGCTACCTCATGGACCAGTGGCGATGGGGTATATTTGACGGATCCACTCCTCCAGAGAGGTTCAACGCAGAATGGTGGACTCTCAGGTAGTTAGAAAAAAATATGACTAGTATTAATGTTATAATATTTTACATTGATGGTTCTTTGTTTTTGTAATCAATTAAAAAAAGAGAACCCTTTTCAAAAAGTGGCAACATTATCAATTAGCTTTATACCTCCGTTGTTGCTGTTTTTTTCAACTGACATCATGGATAAACAAATAAATATCAGCCGACGAACAGTCACCAAGGCACATCAAGACAGTTAGGCAATTAAGACAAGAACACATTATATTTGTTATGCATGCCCCTTTTTAAAAGAAAACGTATCCCTATTGAGATTTTTAAAAATATAATGAATAAATAAATACTATAGCCCAGTCTCAGTCTAATCAAACTCAACACAAGAAGACCCGTAACTGGCAGGAACTTAATCAATTAGTGCATTCCCTGTTGGAACAGCCTACCATCATGACCAGAGAGCACAGTTGGTTTGATCAATGACAATGAGTGTTATCCTTCAAGAAACGATTGCATCTGCATATTTGAAGAAGTCATCAAGAATCCGAGTGCTCTCTGAGGGGTTTCACACGATGGCCAAATCGTGATTGCAATCACGATTGGAATCATTTTTCACTCCAATCACGGTTTTTTTTACCGTGTGAAAGCAAACTAGAATCACGAATCGCAAAACTCTAACAGTGCGAATCTCTCGTGTGAACGGCTTGACCTCCAAAACACGATTTGGGAGGCGGAGCTTACGTGACCTTAAGCCCTCTGCAGACAGAACCGACTCGACCCGATCTAACTGATTTCAATCAGGCTAGAGTTGGGCCCGGTCGGTCGGATCCGATTCATCGTGTTGAATCAGCCCCAATTGGCATTCGACTGTCTCTCGACTGGCAAAATGTGTGTTGCAAGGCACTGAAAACTGAGCCGATCCGAATGAAAAACAGTTAAATCGGGTCGAGTCGGCTCTGTCTGCAGAGGGCTTTACATGCACTTCCGCCGATAAACCGCGCGATAATCGCTTCGAGTGCATGCAAGAATATAGTGTACTCATTGAGCATGTTGAGCGCTCTCCTTGTTTGATTGACATGTACACAGAAACACTTCTCCAGAATCGCGATTTTAATCACGGTCTGCGTGAAGTCTTTTTCCTCGTGTGAAAGCAAGGCAACAGAGTCACAGTGTTTGTAAACATGATTACAATCATGATTGGCTTGTGTGTGAAAAGGCTCAGAACGAACCACGTGATGAATTCAAGGTTCAATTCATTTGGCACATAAAAAATGCAAAATTAAACAATCAAATTAATTTGCACTTTATGAATAATAGTCAGGACCTCGGAGAACAGCATGTGCTTGTATTTGAGGCCCCAATACAGTAAATTATACAATTACAAAATAATAACAATTACATTGCATACAAAACAATAGATTAATAATTTGCCTATGATGGTGTATCTTAAACAGATTCCATAGATCTTGGATATTAGGAAATATGAAACATTTCTATTTATATATATACTTAGCTTTCTCAAACACTCAATTATTAATGCAGGAATCGTTTCCAGGGCGTAGCCCCTCCTGTTGATCGTAGCGAAGCTGACTTTGACCCCGGGGCAAAGTTCCACATCCCGGCCGATGTCCCCTACATAAGGTAAAGACATTGGTGTCCTATTGATATCGAAATTACATCGTTTTGTTACATTTTTTAATCAAATTATGTTTGAAAAATACATAATTGTGGTTACGACATTTGGTAATTGTTATCGTTATTATCATCCTTTGATTTTAACGGCTGTTGCATACACACACAATATGAATATTGAAACTTTTATTTAACTACTTTTTGTCATATGTTAGTAATGATAAGATTATTAATTAAAAATATATAAATGCAGTTACGACTTTGGTAATGAATATTGTTGTAAAAAATAATCCTCCGTTGTAAGGCCTTAGTATACACACACAAACTTGAAAGAGCATACAATTTTAAGGATAGAATAAGTTTTATTTGATCAAAATCGGTTCAGAAATGGCTGAAATATCCATAAACATAACAATTTCTAATAATTGTGGGGCCCCACAATTATTCAATAATTTTGAACCAGCCGTTAACAAATTTTTTTAAATGCTTCCTCTATTCAAAAATTTACAAAAGAGGTTTTTAAATAGTTGTTGAATATCTTTCTGATCTAATCACTATTTCAATAAAAACATCAAGCCCGGCGCAGACAGAGCCGACTCGACCCGATCCGACTGGTTTTCAGTCAGGCTAGAGTCAGTTTCGCTCAGTCGGAGCCAATCCAACATGTTGAATCGGCCTCGAATGACCTCCGACTGGCACTTGACTGGAAAAACCGGAGTCATGGGGCAGCGCATTCTGAGTTAATCAGACTGAAAACCAGTCGGATCGGGTCGAGTCGGCTCTGTCTGCGCCGGGCATTACATGCACAATATTTTACTTTAAATGATTGAAACCAATGAGTGTTTAGAGAGCGACCTCCTGAGTTTTAACGTCTCTTTTTGAATGATAACAGGCTTTTTACTTAGTCATAATGTATCATTCATTTCGAGCATGGTGGAGTTATAACTATTAGTTTGTAATGTAATTGTGTAGGTTTTGGTTTCTAAAATTCAGTTTGACCAAAATTGTACTCTCTTTACCAGAACTCAACTATCCCTTTAATATTGTATTAAAACGTATTGATAGCGGGGAGACTTGATGCAATATTGAATCAATACATACATGGCTTAAACACAATTTGAATCTTAAATATAAGATATATTTTCGTTTTGTTCAGATACTTCATGAGTTTCGTGCTGCAGTTCCAGTTTCAGGGAGCACTGTGCGAGGCGGCTGGCCACGAAGGGTCGCTGCATACATGTGATATATACCGGTCTAAGGCCGCCGGAGACAAGCTCGCGTGAGTATACATAAAATGCAATGTGGTACTTCTACTAATTTGACATAACAATACAAAAGTGCGGGAATTATTTTATATATAATAATTATGTAGAATGTGGGCGACCCTTAGAAGATTAACGTATCGAGATTGGAGTGGATATTTTAGATCATAGCAAAAAAATCACAATTTCCTAACCTTTCCACTCCGCTGTTTATCTATTTAAATCCATGTTGGACTACTATCATAGTACTTTATCACATCATCAGCAACACCGTGGAAACAAGCCGTAATATAAGTCATTCATGTCATTATTTGTTATCTTTTCTTTAGAAACATGCTGATGAAGGGGTCCAGTGAGCCTTGGCCCGACGCGCTGGAAGCGATAACCGGAAGCAGAGAGATCAGCGCCGAGTCCATCATCGACTACTTCAAGCCCCTCATCACCTACCTCGAGCAGGAGAACGAGAGGAATGGCGATGTGCCTGGATGGCCGGGCATGTTCACGCCAGGTTAGTTGGTTGGTTATTTCGTGTTTAACCCGTTCCCTTTGAGATTATGAAATCCCTATAGACTTTGCACGTGTTCCTGTAGGCAAGGGGTTAAAGGTAGTTCAGATTCGTCAAATGAGATGCGCGGCGCCATCTTGCATACGCGTTGCGCACGGTGCGTAATGCACGTTAGCTCAGTGTCATGCGGTGCGCGCAAACTAACCCAGTTCAAAATGGCGACCCGCTATGTAGCATCCCCACGCTTGATGCCGTGTTCAATAATTCATGTTCTTTACGGATTGGTTCGCCCTTTACCATCACTATCCGAAAAACGCAGTATTTGTTTCAGAGCCAGATTGATTAGTGCAAAGAGCAGAGCTCTGAGTTATGTTCGGACCACCCTATTTAAAGGGATATAGAAACATTGTCCAGACTGGTGGTTTTCTCATACTTTTTTGTATACATGATATAATCAATATAAGCATGGAACAGCGTTTGTTTTTTCGAATTTCCCTTTTGTTAAAAATATATTTAACTATCCACTGGAAAGTTATAACTGTGCATGTACACAGTGTCGCTTTGCATGTTCGCTCATTACTCGTCCATAAAACATCCATTTAACGTGAAATGTTCACACATTACTTAATGGACATATCAAATCACAAAAAATACATTGTTTATCCCATTAATTGTACTCACACATGGTAATCTTTAACGTATCATTCCTGTCATTCTACAGCACAAACAACCGAGGAACCGGAACGAACTACAAGTAAGTTTTTACTGTTTATATATCTTTTATCAATTTCTGAACAGCAAAATAAACAACCACTCATTGGAACAGTGTGTTTGATAATTATGTGTTCTTTCATCAATCATTGTAAACACGTTGTAAATTGCCCCACCCCCAAAAAAAAAAATTAATAATAATAATAATAATAATAATAATAATAATAATAATAATAAAAATAATTGAAATCTTGTTGTAATACTTGTAAAAAGGACTGGCCTCGACCAGCATGCTTCGCTATTGCTGGTCCTGTTTTTTTTTACCAACAATGAGATTATATCAATTTTTATTATCATATTGTGATTTATGTTAAATTGTAAACGATTGTTATTTGATTGAAACGGGATTCCAACGGGATTCAAACTCGAGACCTCCGGATTGCTAGACCGGTGCTCTTACCGACTGAGCTATAGAAAACCCTAGTACGGCGTTCGTCCCTGAAACCCCTTAATTTTCATTGCTCGTGTGGTCAGAAGTTATTATAAATCCGGAGGTCTCGGATTGGAATCCCGTTGGAATCCCATTTTCTTTGCTCTTTTTCAATCACATTATATATTTCTCGTCATTTTCTCTATATGTTTGAATTAACGATTGTTACTTGGTAATAATGGTACAATAAATTTCATTTCATTTCATTTTTTCAATTCATTTCATTGATTGATTGTATTATACTACTGTAATAATACTGTACAATATGTTACGGTGGAATGGTTATAATATAAAGCAAAATCAACCTGAGTTTGGTATAGTTGGACCCATTTTATCAGTGTTTACATACAGATGTTCACTTAACATATTATATAGTATTATATTATACTTATTGCACCGTTACAGTAGTAGTTAAGTTGCAGTAGTAGTTGGTGTTGTTGTTTTGGGGACGATTAATAATACAAACCTAATTTTACTTCACGTCAACATATTTATTTAAATTTCAATTTATATAGGACCACAGGGCGGAGGTACATCAGCGATTTCCCCGATTCCTCACCTGGTGGCGCTGTTCATCTTCTTGATTTTCGCAATCATGTAAACAAGAATGCTTCCGCCTGAAAATTTTGAAAACCTTGGTAATGACGAATGTTTTGATATGAAATAAGAAATACAAATTAAAATTATCGACTTATTTTATTTGAAATGATCGTTCGGTTCGATAGTTGTATTATTTTACATAAACATGTAATGGCTATAATTATAATAGTCAGATTCTTTGTTTTGTTACAAAAAAAGCTAATCATTCGTCGATAATTTTAAATGTGTAATGTAATAATTAAATTCATGCTATATTATAATACAAAGGTACGATAACTGTTGTTAAAAGGTATAATAGTTTAGATATACTTGCGGCATTTATAGAGCTAAAATAATGATAATAGGCAGTATAACGGTACACCAGACTTGTACACTATATAGATACTAACCTTTCGGTGATTTTGTCCTATAAAAGTCTGATATTGCATTTTATCTATGTGTATATTTGCGATAACCGTGACCATTTACATGTATATAATCATAATTAATTTTGTACATGTGTAGACCTGTACGCACATATTCTTAGTTTTACTCTTGTAACATTTATCATACAATGTATATTATGTATCTTATGAAAATTAATGATGTCGACATGTTACATCCTTATTCATTAGATTAGATATCCGTCATTACAAGCCAATTATATGCCTTTGCTATGCCAATCTGCACCTGGGTACAAATAATGTGGAATAGTTTTAAAGGGATCTAATAACTATGATGACACACGCAAAAGCTGACGAATGTTTGGTAAATTAAGAAATAATGTAGTTTAATATGTCCACTGACATGACTGAGTGATGTGTGGAAGGTCCACAATAAATTTGTATCATTCTGGCCAAGAAATGGGCGAAAATAAGCAGTCCTATTTTGTGACTCATCGTCATGGGTTTGTACCCAGTTGAAATAAGTATCACTATTATACAATACATATTTCAATAACGAAGAGAAAACGAAAGAGGGAAAGAGGAAACGAGAGATGGAAAATGGTTTCATACTTCTACCATGTCTTGTATAGTAGAGGAAAACAGCTTGCGCGAAAAGAACCATTCGAGTTACAAGCATGACAAGTGAAGTTGTTTGATTCAAATATGCACCTGACTACGGGAACCCGATGGGCCCTGTAATATCTCTATGGAAATGGAAACTCTCGAAAGAAAGGGTTAATAAGCATACATAAAACATGATGCAATCAAAAGGATATGGAATGTTAATTATAATTATGATATGTTCAGTCAGTGGCATGCATATGTACTTATGTGCACTGCGTATTACTTTTGGGAGTGCCTTTGTTTATCAAAACGTGCATACATGTCGTGTGTAAATAAACGATTTCGGTAGGAAATTATGCCACACTTGAAACATAGAAAATATTAACATGAAATATATTCAAGTATTGTAATTACATTTCATTTCATATCCAGTTTATTTCACTCGTAAAACTGCAAAAATACAATTGAAACACAAATAATGACAAAACATATATTTGCGTAATAAAAGATAATAAAAAGGGTACATTTTAAAGTGGGTAGCGGCCAGAAAGTAATTAAATCCTTATAAAAGGCTGACCCTGGAATTATATGTTTAAAATACTACAAATTCAAAAGCTTCATTTTGAATAGCTACACCAACACAAAAATAACACATATAAAACAAAACAAAAAAAACACAAGGGAACATGTATGTCAAAGTTAAAATATTATACAGGAGAAGGCATTATACGATATTGTTTTAAGTTACGTTTAAAATAATTCAATGAACACGATTTTTGTATATATTCAGGAAAGGAATTCCAATGTATTTAATTGGACCATTAAAGAAAATGGATTTACGAGATAAT
Source organism: Echinarachnius parma (assembly GCA_037951105.1). Lineage (NCBI taxonomy): Eukaryota > Metazoa > Echinodermata > Echinoidea > Clypeasteroida > Echinarachniidae > Echinarachnius > Echinarachnius parma. Next base: position 103,037 of record JBAMJV010000094.1, read on the forward strand.
GATTATTTGTTTGGCAAAATAATCAATGGCAGGTATACATCCGAGACGGTTCAAAGTCGTCTCAAATCATTGTGCACAATTCTATTGGAGCAAAATATTAAATCAAATATGTCATGCATCAAATTATTTGTGTTTAAGTTTAGTTTATGTTCACTGTGTGTAGGTGGTTGTTAACTTTGTTCCGAATGCGTGACACTGTGTGATGGGTTAACTCTGTGTATATATACAAATTGTTGTAAATATGTGATCTTACACCACAAAATGACAGTAAACATGGTAAAGTCCCGTTGGTAGTTTCTCTTTCATTAGCTGAAATAGTCAAAGTTTGTTACTTTGAAATATGAGATTCTGGAGTTTGGTATTTCCTATAATAAGGTTTAATATCATAATCTACCTTCTATGAAAATGTTAGCGTTAGAAGATATGATCTTGTTGGTATCGAGTAACAATTACAGCCCTTGAATGGACGGCCATCTTCGAAGCAGTCTGTTTTTTCCGCATTCAAACATTGATTCGGCTATGTTTCAAATATTTGGTGCTCATTTTGAGAGGTTTTTTTTTAGTCGAATATGACAGAATATATACCATTTTAAAGTTGATGACTTTTACTTTAAAGGGGTAGTTTAGTTTTGGTAGAGAGGGCGCTGCACATCACAATTTTTGTGTGAGGTAATGAAAAATTGAGTGTCGAATTTGAGAGAACATGCAATTTGAATGGCAGAATGAACTTTATTTGATCAAAATCGACCCAGAAATGGCTGAAATATCAATAAATATATCTAATCTTATAATTATTTGGGGCCCAAATAATTAGATGATTTTTTCAAAAAATTTAAAAAATGCTTGCACTTTTTCAAAAATTTGCAAAAGCGTTTTTTAAATAGTTGTTGATGATCTCTCTATTTAATCATTATTTCAATAAAACATCACATGCATAATTTTGTATGAAAAATGGTTGAAACCAATGCCTTTGTAGAAAGCGCCCTCTTGTGTTTTAATGGCTATTTTTTAATGATAACGGGCTTTTTACTTAGTCGTTTGTAAATTTGTATACCTTTCGAGCATGGTGGAGTTATAACTATTAGTTTATCATGTTACTGTCCAGGTTTGGTTACTAAAGTTCAGCCTTACCAAAACTGTACTACCCCTTTAATGTCATTGAGTTAATCTAGAAAATATCATAAAAGGAAAGCGATGTTTTAATTACAGACACACAGGACATTGCGGAGATTGTATGATATATAAATAATCTCCCACAAAACCGTACTTCGATTTGTGCATTATAATATCAAGGATAAAATGGTATAATGAATATATGACCTAAAACAAGGAATCTGACTATCATCATTATCATGGAGACTGTTTTATATATTACGCCTATGTATAATAACAACTATAACATTGTAAAATTGTATATATTTATTCAAATGATGACCTAAAAGCGAATCTGAACAATCATCATCATTAGCATAATTATTGACTTTGTATATCGCGCCATGCCTTTTTCCCTTATTGATACTGGACAGTATATAACAGGGCGTTAACCATCCAAAAAAAAGACTAACAACACGAACACGGAGAAAAGAAAACAGTTTAAAAGGCAATGAAGATGCATAAACTTGAGGTGGTATTATCACAATGGGGGGAGAGATTTCCATATATCGCTCCGAGGGGAATTAGCGTTATCCGAGGCAAGCTTTTGGAGATACACCAGGCGGATCGTCTTACTCGGTGACGCGAAAATCCCGCTCATTACCCTTCCCGACTTTGTTTTCATATACTCGTTTGAGCAACAAGTCTTTCGAGGATAAAACGCTCTTCACCGCATCATGCATAATTATTGTAGTTAACCCGATCAGAACAAAACGTTCGATGACTAAAACACTCTTTAGCATTTAATAATCATGACGTGTATAGTTAACCGGTTGAGAAGCGCAACCGAAATCGACTCTTATATTGCCCGTCAGTACTATTTTTAGCAACATATTCATGAGATTGCACCAGGATAAAAGTAAACATCTTTAGCCGAATGAACCCGTCAAGAACTGGCTCCAAATTCAAATTATATTGTTAAAGTGTTTCGAGAAAAAAAATATATAACATGGCGACAATGCAAACTTATGTGCATCGAAATGAAAAAGAGTTGATATTGTTTCCGGTATCTTGTTCCATTTAGGATAATATTGCAGTCAGGGAATATCAAATGAACTATGAATATGCTCGTGTATGAATATATATCCATCTAAACCAAAATTTAATTGTGGCTTTTATTGAACTGGTTAACTTGAACTGACGTGAAATCGACGCAGTATAAACACACTGTTGTTGTTGTTTTTTATCTAGAATTTGTCAGCATAACATCCGCCTTCAAACATGTTATATTCCTTCAGATATCGAGTAACAATTTCGAGATATTTATATCGCGATATTACTTTAAAACTGAAATTATGTGACTTTGTATTCCACAATACGTTTGCAATAAGCATGAGAAAAACATTGACAACCCACGTCGTACAACATGAGCAATGCTAATGTTTTGTTTTCCTTCGGTGTATGATGTATCATTTATATAATTTTCTCTTTTCTTTTCTGTCTCGAATTTCTCTTTTCCTCCTTTATTCAATTGTTAGTTATATAAATCCCATTTTCTTGATGGTTTCGATGTTACATAATTACGAGGGACTGGCTTTATCATTGTGACGACGAGAATGCAATTAATTCACAAGCGCGTGATGAAACACGATCACAAATGAAAACGTGGTTATTAAGTTTGCTTGTCCTCGGGCATTCGTAATTATAAATCAATGACAACATGTGCACTAACGCATTGGGATAAAGAGGGTGGGGCGGGCAAGACCTAAGAGTATATTTCCCATTTTTCCATTTTCTACACATATTTTGTCACGTTATTGGGAAGAGATTGGATGTGCCCACCCCAACCCCCCCCCCCCCTCCCCCTCTCCCCCGCCCTCACCTGACACTGCTCCACTAATGATGATTAATACAATTTCACATTTACAACATTGCCAATACAATAGTGACAGAGAGTGATGTGAACAGGTGTATTTGAAATTACTATATAAATAATTTCGAAGTTATATTATATTAAAATAAATGCCGAGGGTGGCATAATGCCACCCTCGTATGCTGTATTTTTCAAGACAAGGTCGGAATTGAGGGAGAGGATGGGGGTGGGGGGGGGGGGGGTGATGCGGGTAGCCCACTGATACTGTGTGGTCTGAGAGATATATTGTCCTGGAGAATCATAATTATGATGTGTGCTATATTTGAATAGTATCTAATGGCCTAGTCGCACTATAGCGTACGCATTCCGTTTCCTATCCGTTTAAACTCCGGAATAATATAGTATAATTGCGGGAAACGAAATGATGCGGACCAAGTTCGGAATGGACAAGTATGATACTTTTAATTTGGCTTCGTTTCGTGTGAAACGAACCGTCATAAAACTTTCAAAAAATGTGCTAGATTTCGCCGTTTCGCCACATTTTGGTCTGATAGGAAACGGAAGGAGAAACGGAACCGTGGGACTAGGCCACAAGATGTTGAACCATGGCCAGTGAGATAATATGTTATTGCAGGAGGAAGGAAAACAGACGAGAGTCAATGAATAGACCGCTTCTGTAATGTATGCAAATAATATGCGTATGACGTCAGACTCCCCGTTGGCAAGCTTAACAATAGTAACTAGGTCCGGCAAGCTAAGTTTGCTGGAGCTTGCCGGACCTAGTTACTATTGTTAAGCTTGCCAACGGGGAGTCTGACGTCATACGCATATTATTTGCATACATTACAGAAGCGGTCTATTGGACCGAACATGAACAATTAATGTGGGGTGACAACCAAAATACAGCTAATGGGTCAATGACCATAATGTGGGAATGAAAATATTAATCTTGCTAGCCTTTGGACAAGGCCTCGCGTCTAGTAGAAACGCCTGGTAAGTAGAAACGCCTGGTAAGCTAGACGGTGTGAGCGTACAGACTGTCCTACGTATATCGTGTCCGAGTGGCAGTGGCAGCCGCAATATGTATGCAGATCCTCCTATAATATACCCACGACTATTCTTTTACCAATCGTTTCTTATTATTCAGACGCATTGTATTGTCAAAATCGTTATTCTTTGCCTGATATGGACGCGTCTGAAAATTCTACTTTAAAAACGTGGATCATTTTATTTTCGGCCTTCACGTCTATTACATGGACGTAGTGTGGCAGGATTGGTGTAGCGCGTGCTTTCCGATCATAAGATCCCGGATTCGAACCCTGTGTATATGCCCACTGCGTTTGTCCTTAAGGAAGCCAAATAATCCACTATTTCTGCTCTCTATCTGGGTGTATAAATAGGGATTCGGTAGGAGGTGAATGATCTTCTCAATGCCCATGAGCCGCTTGGAAAGGAATGCTCCCCAGGGAGTGGAGATGGTGTGCATAATGTGTGCGGGCTGGTATCCTATGACCGGGGTGATGATTGTGTAAAGCACTTAGAGGTGATATTGTATCATAGTATTAGGCGCTATATAAATCGAACCAATTATTATTTTGTATTATACTATTTTCTTCAATTACCATAATATTTATATTCGTTTTCATTTGTATATGTTATGTTATTTGTTTCGTTCTGTCTTTCTGCAATATCCCCCTTCTATTAATGTATTTATAGTATATTCCCTCATTTGTATAATTCTTTATTATTGTGTTAACAAAATAGTCCATACGCAATATAAAAGCAAGTCAAGAAAGCAGGACAAGAAAATAAATAGGCAAAATTAATTATCTTAATCACGTAAAATGATTATTAATGCACGTTATCAACAAAAGGCCTAATTTGACGGCCTACTTACTTGCTCATCCACAATCATTGTGTGTCTCTTAACCCGTTGCCTCTTTAGATATTCACATTTCCCAAGAGTATTACATGATCATGATGATAGACTCGGTGCTAAACGGCAGTGGTTCAGAAGCGGTTGCACAATCATTCGCGCTTACGCGCCGACACTATAGTCACAACACCGGGGGCAATGTAATCCCCGACGCTCGATGTGAACATGATCAGCATCAGTTGATGCTGATCAGTTTTCAGCAGTATTGTGGCATCATGATCAGCATGATAAGTACATGTATATAATAATAATAAAACAATCTGAATTTTACATTTATATCACGTTCACATCTGTCCATTTGGATACTCGTATGGCGCACATTGCAAAACAAGCATTATGGCACATAACAAATAATACATTCATCATCAATAATATAACAATTAATGACAACAATGATAACTCCAGACATCTGGATATATTATTCAGGTACGGTTTTTTTTAAAGGAAGATGAAATTTGTTTAATCGGTGTGGATAGACGACGTGTGAACGCGGAGTGCGTCTCCCCCGAGAGCCCACGAAGCGGTAGCTTTAAAAGCATGCTAGCAACACTCCGCCTCTCATTCACAACATCTAATTAGCTCATCACTTCCTTCATTCTCGCCCGTCGCGAGAGCACCTATATATATAATCATAATTCGCACGGACCAGCAAGTCGCTGAGCAAGAGGGGAGAGATAGAGAGATAGAGAGGAAGACGGGGAGGAGGGATATAAAAGGAAAACGGAAACGGACGAACAAAGTAGAAGAGAGACGGGAATAGAGGATCGCTTGATGCGGAGAGACCTCTCAGTTCCTATTAATCTGACGAAGGGAGTAATAATAACGTGAGATCCTCATTTTGTACCATCTATATCCTTTTTCTTCATCTTCTCCCTCATCTTCTCTTCTCTTCTCCACCGATCGTCATCGTGGTCGGCTGACGTCGGACACAGTGGACCGCGACAGAGAGCGAAAATCCAGATGGAGCGATATTAAAAATTCAAGGAACACAATTTGATTGAAGGGGGAGCAAATTATTGAGTGTCTCCCAAATTTGTTACGATGGTGGTATTTTTCGGTTAAGAACAGCCAAAGGAAACATATTTTGTCTAGATATTCTTAAGTGAAAAATCAAATAAAAGGAAAGTTTGTTCGATGCCCAACAAAAGTTCGTGTTCGCATTTTGAGGAGGCAACGGCATCCAAGTTTGGCTTGTTTTGGACTTCTTGAGGACTTCATAAGGTATGTAACTATGATTTTACCGCCTTCCCAACTAGTCTTATCAGCTAATCGAAAACTAGCTTGAAAAATGTATGCTCTTCGTCCTTACTATATATAATAGTATAATTACCATAATGATAACCAGTTTCATACATAGAAAATATCTAAAGTGACCCAGTAAACGTGTCTTGAATTTTCTAATGACAATTTCCGCGAATTTGTCGTCTAGCTTGTCGTGCTTTTAACGTGTGTGCAATTTGCTTCCTCATCACCCCTGACAAAAATTGTACGTTTCAAAATAATGATGGCCGACTTTAATATAATTCCTAATTAAACTCAGTCGCTATCTTTTGGCATTGCATCTGTTAGTCAGTCCCATGTGCTTTAATCCCAAATACATGAAATAGATGGATAGTTATCACACTTATATCAGACTTATACTTATAAGCCGAATAGCTTCCTGTAATTACACGTTGTGCTTTCGACGTGTATAAATGTTCAAATTCAGCCAAAGACCCAATTAACTGTCATGATTAAGGTCAAAAGAAAACGCGCACAACTTAATGTAAATCTAAAAAATATTCATATTCCCTATTTGTAACCTTTCAGCCCTAGCAGCATAAATATGTGTGATAATTGAATGAATATTTAATAACTCAGTTATTAACATTATATATTGTATGTCTTGGTAAAATACGAGTCATTGATTGGCTCAACGCAGTCATGTGATTGCCATAACAGTTTGTTATATTACATGGCAGAACCCACTATTCACCGCATGGAGCGCGCTGCCAGAGAGATTATATTATGACGTCACAATAAGAGAGAGGAATTATATATGACGTCACAATGACTTGTCAACATAAGTATCACTTCGAAAAGCCACATTTTCTAATCGATCTCAGGGGGCTCAGAGAGGCTGAAAGTATGACTTTTGTCATATTATACAGGGTGGCCCAGAAAGGATGCAACACCTACGATCGTTAATTTCATCAACACCATCGACCAAATGTCATTGTTTTTTGTTTGATTGGGTAGAACATTCTTTTTCCAACAGAATGATACCATGAGCATTGATTTTGGGTAAGGCGTTTGGATCCTAGGGCCATTTTTCTGAGGCAATGTCGTTTCCTAAATTTGCTACTTTTTCGTCTCCAGCGATACTCGGAACACTGAGACATTCTCGCCCCACGGCCTGCCGTAGAATTAGCTGTACATAAGAATGGCTCACATTGTCTTCCTTACAAAGGGAGAGCAGTCATGCGGTTATTCTGTACAGCTAATTCTATGGCAGGCCGTGGGGCGAGAATGTCTCAGTGTTCAGAGGATCGCTGGAGACGAAAAAGTAGCAAATTTAGGAAACGACATTGCCTCAGAAATATGGCCCTAGGATCCAAACGCCTTACCCAAAATCAATGCTCATGGTATCAGTTTGTTGGAAAAAAAAGAATGTTCTACCCAATCAAACAAAAAACAATGACATTTGGTCGATGGTGTTGATGAAATTAACGATCGTAGGTGTTGCATCCTTTCTGGGCCACCCTGTATAACAAATGTTAACTTTGTTGTCGGGAAAATCATGGAATGTTCCCTCGGGATTTAAAATGCTATTTCGTGAAGACAATAAGTCCCTCGACTACGTCTCGGGATTTAAAATCCTCCCTCAATAGCATTTCAAATCCCTCGAAAAGGAACATTCTTTGAAATTCCCTCCACCACCATTTAACATTTGTATAATGTCTCACCTTATTCTGTTATTTCACAAAAGCATATGAAAATGACCCATTTCGTTACATGTAGTCCCCCCCCCCCCCCCCCCCCCCCCCCCTTAGTTGATCCGGGCTACACCGCTATTGGATATGAAGGCACAATGTAAAGTACCCTATATATTATTTCCCTTGGCTAACCTTTTCTTGCTTGTGGCATGTTCGCTGGCAAGAAAACAACGTTTTGCCGTTTGATGTGATTCGGGAGGAAGTTTGTGGAAAGTCAATCGTAAAAATTGAACTTTTCACCGTTCTCAAGTCGTGCTTTCTCTGTGTCTGTAGTACTGTTTCCTTCTTTTTTCCCCAGTGACTTGCCCTAAGGTCTAGCTGTTTCTTTTGCCAAATTTAAATCAAGAAGTCTCGCATCTATTCACTGGCAAACGTTTTTTTTTTTTATGAGGAGGGAGAGAGAGATGGGGGAGGGGGATTATGGAGAGAGTGGGGGAGTGGGGAGAGTGAGCATCAATGCAATCAACAAAACAAAGTACATGTTGATTCTTGGAGTGTATGTTCGTGTATTAGGGGGGGGGGGAGGGGGTGGGGGCGGGGCAGTGAAAGAGAGATTGGTTCACATGCAAACACGCAAAGGAAAATGTAACGAAGACAATTCATTATCTTTCATGTCTATGATCATCTAAAAGTTTTACCTCTTTGTTTTTTTTTCTTCAATATATACAAAAAATAACAATCGGAAATGGGAGGCAATAGGTCATCATTATTTTAAGTAAAAGATAAAACATAATAATGAAGAACTGAAGGTTTAAATAGGAAAATTAAAAAAAAACTGAAGGAATATGCATGATAAAAACAGGAACAATTATATCAAACATTAAGGAGCGTATCCTCAGACCACCCCCCCCCCCCTTAAAAAACCCCCAACAAACAGACAAGTGAGAGTTTACCATTCAACTTCAAATAATAAGCCGTTTGAGGAGAATGCTCTTCAGGGAGTGGAGATGGTGCACACAATGTGTGCTGGTTTGCATTGTATCCTATGACCAGGGTAGTAATAGTGTAAAACGCTTAAAAGCGCTTTATGAATCGAAACTATTATTATTAACTTCAAATACGATATTATTGTTTATCCTCCTTGATAAATATGGGATTAATGTTTTCTGTATGCATCTAGGGTTAGTCCTTGCCCCCCCCCCTCCCCCTTCCTCCATTTCTCCACCGATGGCTAAGCCCCCCCCCCCCCCCCCCCCAACAAAAAAAAAGCACAGCAGATCAGAATTTGCCCAATTAAAATGCTCACTTATCCATGAAGTGACTTTAGGCGCCGATGAGCTCCCAATTATTAGCGCCCTTGATGAATCGGGCGTAAAACGCACTCGTTGACACTGCAGTGATATGGTTCTAAATTATTAATTGCTACAAATTATAATTTGAGTCCTTTGTTTTTTGTCTGGATCGAGCATTTGTCAGTGGCGTAGCATGTCTTTAATCTACTAGCAAATTACCCGTCACCAGATCTTTGAGTAAGATAATGTTGTATGTTGTATATTTTGTATTTTTGTTATTTTTTTGTAATCTATCCTGAAAAAACATTTGGTCAATTAATGGAATCTCTGTTTGAATGTTATGATATGATTTAATAAGTGTATAATTAAAAATACAATATCATATTCACAGGCATATGCGTACACGGGGGGGGGGGGGTTCACAATTTCACTTTGATGAAAAGGGCTGTTTTGGGGTTTCCCCCCCCCCTCAAAAACATATTCACGGACACCATGAACCCCCCTCACAAATTCTTCACCGACACCCCCGCCCCCTTTTGAAAGAATCTTCACCAGTACCCCCCTCTCGAGAAATCTTCATCGACACCCCCCTCGCGTCGAAAAATATTCACCGACAACCCCCCCCCCCCTCGAAAAATCTTCTCCTACACTCCCCACCACCCCCCCTTCGAAAGAATCTTCACTGTTACTCCCTCTCAATAAAATCTTTACTGACACCACCCCTAGAAAATTCTTCACCGACAACCCCCCCCCCCTCGAAAAATCTTCACAGACACCCCCCCTTTCAAGATTTCTCACCGACACCCCCCCCCCCCCGGTGGTGATTCAATCTCATATTCAAAGGCAATATGGGTACCCGGGTGGGGGGGGGGGGGGGGGGGTGTGAGGACACCCACCCCCCTTACAAATTCTTCACCGACACTCTCCCTCGAAAATTCTTCACCGACAGCCCCCCCCCCTCCCCACTCGAAATACTTGACCGACACCTGACCCTCAAAAATGTTGGTTGAGGAAATAACCACCCCCCCCCCCTCAAAAATATTCACGGACACCCACTCCCCTCACAAATTCTTCAGCGACACCGAAAGAATCTTCACTTGGTACCCCCTCTCGAAAAAATCTTCACTGACACCCCCCTCGAAAAATCCCCCACCCCCCATCGAGGTTCTTCACCAACATCCCTCCCCCCTTCGAAAATTCTTCACCGCCCCCCCCCCCCCCCCACGAAATATTTGACCGACACCACCCTCGAAAATTCTTAACCGACACCCCCCTCGAAATACTTGACCGACACCCCCTCGAGTTACTTGACCGACACCCCCCTCGAAATACTTGGCCAACACCCAGCCCGTCGAAAATTTTGGTTGACGCAATAACCCCCCCTACCCCCCCCCCCCCTTGTAAAAACCCTAGGTATGCTGCCAGCGATCACATGTCAAACAATAAACAGTATTAATTAAATCGTTGTCAAGTAGATCAATAACCCTAATTCCTTGCTCTTCTTGTTTACACGTTATTTACAAAAAGCACACATTTTTTATACTTCAGTACAACAAAGTATGCACTTCGAGCAAACATTTACAATTAGCCTGTATTCAGAAAATTAAACCAGTGACAGAGAGAAACCTATTTTGGTAGCCGTATACCCTGTTTTGCCAATTTTGCGAATATCGTGTTGAAAATGTGAACAAAAATCACCGATCAAATTCAGTCATGCATATACGGACATGTACAATCACACGAATGTGTGTACAATGTAGTAGATTGTGCGTTGACAATGCACAGATGCCGGACCTACAATATTCCGCTACTCTGTATATAGTCTATGCAAATTCCCCGCCCGACGGTCGCTTTCGCTTTTGGAATGTACCGTCCGTTTCTTGATAGAAATACATATATTTCATCAGATTTGTTTTAATTCTATTCGAAAATCAGTCATTACAATTTTTAAATCCATATTATTTAAAAGTTTGAAAAACAACAATTCGCAAGCAAATTACGATAGTCTTAATTCAGGCGCACACAGCGGCACACGTGTTATTTCCGATTTGACAGGCATACGATAATGTGCGTAAGTAATTTACAACGTATCGATTCCAGGCTGAACAAAGACTACATAATGAAAGGTCATTTCAGCAACACACTTTTCACGGTACTTCCGTCGCAAGCATGTGCGATGATCAGCGCTCGACGCGACTGCATGGCAAATGAACGTGGAATATTGGCCGATTCATAACTGACCACTGGTCAAACTGACCCCGACCTGACCCAGACCACAAACCTCTATGGGTCATCACCAATCACTACCCAAAGTTTGATGTTGGTGCCTCAATGCACTACGAAATGCATAGATGGACAGACAGACAGACAGACAGACGTAATCGGCTACTTTAGTATAGTAGATAGATGGGGCAATGGAAGAGATTACAAGGTTATTCTGTATGAGATTCACCACCTTACATCATTCGTGTATAATTATGGAAAAACTAAAATTAGAATAAATGTTCGTTTCCAAATACATTGAAATATAAATATCATATTGTCTATAAACCCGTACGCCAATGATGTTAAGATAATCTAAAACGAAATAGAAACGTGCTGCAAAAAGTGGTTATTGGTATGAGAGAATTATCATATTAAAGTCACACTTTTGTCAAAGAATCATACTCCGAAAACATGAAAAGGCAGTTATGGTTATAATGGTGAGTCTTTCGTGATTAAACTGAGTGCACTGTCTAGATCAATTGAACTGTTTGAATGTCGTAGTTATGAATACGTCTGACTCCGAGTTTTGAGCAGGCAGAGGTTTATTCAGGGTTACTCCATGTCGTACGGGGACATGAATGGCACATGCTTTATCATGGCACCTATTTATAAAAAATAAATAAAAAAAAAAAAAAAAAAAATGGCGTGGTGTACACTGTATGTATGCATACACATGAAGATGGTGTAGATTGTGCGTCCACACCAATTATCAAAATAATGATTCATCGTATACCATGGACATAGTATAGACCCACGCACGGTCTCCCCCTCCACGCAAACGAATTTACGCCTTAAATATGCTGAAAATAATCACACTTTCTAATTCCCGTACCATTGTCCGTTTGTCTTCCCTTGTTTCTATTTTGATTCGTGACTGATTTCACACCCATTACCGTTAAATTGTAAATGTAGATACGTTAAAGGGATCTAGTAACTTTGTTGACATGTGCAGAGAGTGTTCAATGGTTGGTATAAGGTGTAGTTCTATGATCTGATATATGTCCTCTGAGTATCGTTAAATTGATGTTATATGCCCAAGTAATGAGCGAAAATTTGAAGTGAAATATGCGAACTCATTGCACTGACTTTGTACACAGTTATGACTATCCAGTGGATAGTTAAACATACGAACACTTCAATCGTTAAACAAAAATTGTTCTAACGAAATGCAAATTTAAACATCCAAAACCTGTTCCATGCTCCTATCATGCCTATTGGAAATACGAATACAACAAGGTATGATGGTATGAGACAACCGGGAGAGAACCACTAGATTTCTAATAAAATATTGTTGTGGATTAGGACAAAGTTACTAGATCCCTTTAAGCAACGAGCCTCCCACTCTTACTTCGATATCAATACTATTCATTTATAACATACATTACTCGACCACAGCAGAATGATTCAGTATCATTAATACCTCTTACACGAGCATTCTAAATGTCAAATTTGGCTTTTGTTGTGTACGTTTAATACGAGCTATTTGCGAGCTAACTACCACATTATACCGAATAATCATTTGAAACCTGTACAAATGTTATAAATAGCATTTTAAGTAAATCAAACTGCAGAACACTGTAAAATAAATTTCGATTCATGTTTAAATCATCTTTTAGAACATAAAATAGTCTTGTATTAACTCTTTAAGTGCCAAGCTCGCATTATTGCATTTTGGATCTAGTAATATTGTCAAAAATCTCAAAACTTACTCGGAACTCTCGCGGTTCTCTCATACCTTGTTGTATTTGTATTAGCATGGGACAGGTATTAGATTTGTTGAATTTCCCTTGTATTAAAAAGATATTTACGATTGAAGTGTTAAAGGTAGTTCAGATTCGTCAAATGAGATGCGCGGCGCCATCTTGCATACGCGTTGCGCACGGTGCGTAATGTACGTTAGCTCAGTGTCATGCGGTGCGCGCAAACTAACCCAGTTCAAAATGGCGACCCGCTATGTAGCATCCCCACGCTTGATGCCCTTTAAGATGTTAAACGGTCTACGGGATAATTTAAGCCGTGTACAAAGTAAGTGCAATGAGTAAGTGAATGTTACTTTGCATTTTTGCTAATTTCTCGGCCCAAAAAACATCCAATTAAAGGAGGGGTGCAATCCCGGCTTTGATTCAGGTTTATAGCTTTAAATATGTGCCTTTATTGATATACCACACTCTTTTTTTCAAAGAAATCCTTAAGTTGGGAAAAAAAGGTAAATTTCATGCAACTTTTTTGCTTTATTACGCATCGGCGTTCCATGCTCCTAAAAAAAGTCATTTATAGCAGAGCGGAAATGTGCGCACGTGTCACCCGATTCATGACATCACTTGCAGACCGCAACGCGGAGGAATGTGCATTGTTTACATGCAGAGCCTATGACTTGCTTGTAAAACAAACTCGTTTTTGCTTGTAAATTGAGGTTTTACTGAAAATGCTTAAGAATTGCTAAGAAATGAATTGTAGCAGGATGCAGCTACACATCTGAGTGTATATCGTCCCATGATATAAACCTGAACAAATGTTTGCAAATATTGAAACAAATGGAAATAATATCTCTGTGTCAACGTGAGTATTGTACTCAGCGTGTACGTCTATGACCGAGCTAAACTGCGATTGCCTGCCGGTGACGTCACAAAGATGACGTCATTTTTTGTTCGCCCGGGACTCAGTTTTTTTACGGGGGTTCCGAAAGAGAAATTACAAGTTGATTTTTTTATTTTACCGGGTTTTCCCACGAGGAAAATATGTTTGTATTAGTAATCTTCATGAAAATCTACCTTAGATACAGTAAAACCCAATTTTGAGGCAGTTTTCTTGTCACCATACCTTTAACGTGAAATGTTCACACATTACTTTGTGGACATATCAGATCACACCAATACACATTTTATTAATCACTCATCACTGTTTGCACTTGTCAACAACGTTACTAGACCCCTTTAATGTTTACATCATTTTACAAAACACAAACTATTCTTGTATTAATTGTATGCTTTAAAGGGATCTAGTAACTTTGTTGACATGTGCAAAAAGTGATGAAGAGTTGATGCAATGTATAGTGTTATCTCATATGTCAACAGGGTATTGTGTGAAAATTTCAAGTCAAATGGACATTGCATGGCCAAGTAATGAGCGAAAATGCAAAGTGATATTGGGTGATATTCACTAACTCACTGCATTCACTTTGTACAGGGATGAAAAACTCGCCCGGAGTTTTTCTTATCTGAATACTTCAATCGTACATATCTTTGTAACGAAAGGGAAATTTGAAAAATCGAAACCTGTCCCATGATTTTATTATTAATACGAATACAACAAGGTATGAAGGAACCGCTAGATCAAAAATTTTATTTTGAGGATTTGGATAATGTTACTAAGTCCCTTTAATTGTCTTTATAGAAAATGAGGACTTTTGATACTTTATATTTTATACGTCCAGTCATTATTACTTGCAATGATTGACAAATGTATGATATCATAGATTTCTCCAAGAAAATATCAGATGTTACAGTATCTTCGAATATTGCAATAGCTTACATAAAATAACATCAGATTCTCTCGGGCTTTGAAATTTTACTTTTGAGAAATACAGACCATGAACATCAAAGAAAAATGATATCATGACATGTTATTGATATAAGGTTCTCTCAAAGAAGTTAGTTAGCATCAACCATGCCAAGTGGTTCGAAGCAGGTCTCATTTTTTCTTATGTTCTTATCTGTTTGATTTTTTTTTTTATTTGCTTTTTTTTTAATTCCGAGCCAAACGATATTTATTTGACATTTTACTTCCGCTCATGATTCATATATGATGAAGTCAATCAAACATACGACTGCCAGCATCTTAAGCCCGGCGCAGACAGAGCCGACTCGACCCGATCCGACTGGTTTTCAGTCAGGCTAGAGGCGGTTTCACTCAGTCGGAGCCGATTCAACATGCTGAATCGGCCTCGAATGACCTCCGACTGGCACTTGACTTGAAAAACCGGAGTCCTGAGGCAGCACATACTGAGTTAATCAGGCTGAAAACCAGTCGGATCGAGTCGAGTCGGCTCTGTCTGCGCCGGGCATTAGCTGCTACGACGTCGGGCCTGGAGACACATTCCCGCCATAAATTGGACGTGCCCCCAGCTGCTCCCGCCAAAAATTATGTTTATGGCAAGGAGCTTCGTGCTTGGGGTAAAAACAAATCGAAAAGGGGAATGTTGTTTGCTTGTCGGGTAAAAACATGGAAAGAAGGGTTATGGGTATTCGGACCACTGATAATGTTCATACTTCGTTTCAATCATTTTCATTTCATTCATTGCAATCTTTATTCGAATTCATACAAAAATACAACATAAAATATAAAGCACAATAACATACAATATACAAAATTTAGAAAAAATGGTACAAAATAAATACATTATTTTTGTAAATGATATTGTTAAAAAAGTGAATGAAAAATGATACGTACATGGAAAGCCAAGGGTAGGATTGTATAAGTGTACGACCCTACATCATAAGGAACTTCCCTGTGCCCCATCACTTAAATGAAGGCCCTCTGTTGCCCCCCCCCCCCCCCCCCCCCGCCCCCCCCCCCCCCCCCCCTTCACTGGAAATATCCTAGCTACGCCACTGGCGAATGATTCAGATCTGGCAACCATTAACATTTTAATAGTGACATTATTTCAAAGAAGACTGATTGCGTCATAAGTGAGTGTGGTTTGACGTTTGCAACACATGAATCAGAGCGAGTCAAGAGTGATGTATGTACACTAACTAGTCTTGTAGAACATGTGCCATACAGGAGCGGAACATCGGAAATATACATAAACGGGTAATTGATGTCGTATATTGATACATGTTATGTTAAAAGGAAATCAAAATACCGCTATATAAGCAATAATTAGGATGTTATTCGTTTGCTGCTTAGAAAGCATAATTATTTTCATTTTCTGTTTCGCTTCAAATGAGTATATATCATATTTGCCTCTAACGTTCATTCGTCTTGTCTCGAAGTAGTGTTCAGGATTTTCATAAATGTAGATATTTATGTCAATGTTCGACTTATCAACCAACGTCAACATGTGCTATATACCGTGAATTGCAATTGTCATCTTTGAATTTATGTGGAATCGTCTGGCCGACTTACTCAAATTTGTTGTACACTATGAAATATTCATAGTAACTCTGACAAATCATTTACTTGGTTGAAAGCTTTTATTATCTAAACGCGAAATTGATATTCTGCATTATTCGTCAGACGTACTAAAAAAAAATGCGATTTTGTTTTTCTAGTTGTTTTGTATTAAATGTAACTTTTAGCAAATCCTGTGCGTGGTTAAAAGCTCTTCAACAATGGAAACATATATCCATCTTAAAGTATGTGGCACTATTTAGAAAAGGAAAACATGTTTTGCCAGCGATAATGTATTGAATGAATTAACCTGCAAACGGTGTATATTTGCGTCATGTCCACTAGTAAATCATTACTATGTACGTTAGTTCTAATATCTAAGAGGTCATCAGCACCTCATATGCAGACAGACGCTTTTTATTACTGTCATTATATTTGTCTCTGTCAATTATGTAAATTCCTCTTCATTTATTTTGTTTCTTTCTCTATCTATTTCCTCTTAATAATGTTATATACAATTCGTGTATCTTTATTTGTCTACTTGATTGTTGTCTTCTCCGTTTCGCTTTTGTTTTTAGTTCTGTCTCTCATCTGTCTCTATCGTGCTTCCCACCCATCTTCCCACCCATCTTCCCACCCCCTCCCACTATCCTTCTCCCCCCCCCCCTCCCCCTCTCTCTCTATTTATCTATTCTCATTCACGTTCTCCCTCTACCCCCTCCCCCCTCTCCCCCTCTCTTGTTTTATCGCTCCTTTTCGCTTGTGCTTTTAGTTAGATCTCTTATCGTCCCTAGATCGTGCCCCTCCCCCGTACTCTCCTCCCCTCCTACTCCCCCCCCCCTTCTCTCTGCCCTCTTTCTGTCCACCAGTTTCCCCTTCCTCTCACCCCTCCCCTCTCACCCTCACTCTCACCCCTGTCCCCCCTCCCCTGCCTCCCTCTCTCTCTCTGTCTCGCCCACTTTCTCACTCTCTTTCTCTCATATTGTTATCTGTATATTCATCGCACACTTGACCAGTAATTATCAACGCAATGCAATTACCAACTGAAGTAAAAATCGAAATCATACAAATAACGCATATTCGAAGTAAGACAAGTGTTTGAGAGGGGGCTTATCATCGAATTAATCAATCTGTACAGATGTAGAACAATAATAATATTTCGTCTCCGCAAAAAAATACGCAAGTGTATAATATGCGTCACCATAATGATTAGGTTATTGGAACAACGCATACATTATTGTATCGTTGTGTCAAGGGAGACATGATTTGTGCAATAGTAGGGACGTAAAAATGGATCCGTGAAAATCACAAATTTGTCATTATGAACATACAATCAATAATGCATTCACTCAAAATATGTATATCATCGGATCGTTAAAAAGAGATCGTGTTTTTGTTTTGTATATGAGAGTTAAATAATATGATTTGTTTCCGTCCGGGGAATTACAATAATTTGCAGGGGGTGGGGTAGGAGGAGGGGGCGGGGTAACATGTGTCCCTTTTGATTCCGCTTTTTTCAGATCTGCGGATGACCCTGCTTAACATGGAAATATAAACTATAATAATAACATAGAAGGCTTCTAATGCGCCAATTCCACCTTGAGTCAAGGTGCTCAGGGCGCAGTTAACTCATCTTCACACACACAAAAGAAGAGGGAAAATCATGAACATTTTAACATTATTAAAAACAACTTTGATACATAAACATATTTTTTTTAAACATAATGAAACTACTGGAATTTACTGAAATGCAACTTGGAAAAGATATGTTTTTAAACTAATCTTTAATGATTCTAAGGACGTAATATTTATAATGTGTTGGGGTATACTCGTTCCACAGTGAAGGGCATGTGTAAAATCCCTGCCCCCCCCCCCCCCCCCATGATTTTTTGCTCGGTGGGATAGAAAGCCATAAGCCAGACCGAGAGGATCAGAGGGGTCGTGTAGGACCGTATTGTCAAAGAAGCATTTAAGTAAGGGCAGAACCATGTATACAGTGAAATATTATAGCAAAATATAAATGTATCATATAGCACTATGTGTCCATTCACACAGATGTTGAATTTGTACGGTGTCTATATCTACTTCACCAGGAGGGTGTTTCACACAGATTCAAAGTTGAACTCGAGTCAAAGTTGGACTTAAACATTATGGTAAGCCATTTGTAGCCTTGGAATAAGATGTATTCAAAAGCAAAAATGCACTTGGACTTTTCGTGTATTTTACATCAAGAACATGAAATCTCCTCTATAATAGAAAATATCAATGATTAGAATCAGCATTTTATGCCTTTACGTCATAAACCATTTGACAAACCATTTGACAACCAAATGTCAAATAAACTAACAGATTTCCATAATTTTAAGTCCAACTTAGAGTTTAGTTCAACTTAGGATCTTTGTGAGACACCCCCCCCCCCCCCCCCCAGGACATGGTAGTGAGTAGGTTCACATCTCGTTTTCATTTGTTCATAACAAATTGTTATACAAAATACACAATCATAACATCTAAATAATATGTGTGTCTTTTCTAGACATAGTCAAGACGAAATATATGCGTACTCAAAACGAATGTAATATTCTTCAGCATAATCATATGATATAATACAAATCCATAATGCATAGGTACACTCATTCAGGCGTTGCCGAGAATAATAAAGGCCCTTGTTGATACGTCTGTTTGATTTTTTTTAAGAGTTTTTGTTGTGAATAATGGTTTTCACGTTTTGTCCCGCGGAGGTTTAGAAATACATACAGTATAACATGTACGTATGCTTTTTGGTACAGAGTTTGCTATCCTTTGCGGGAAATAATCTGAACAAAAGGTACCCCGTAACGGTTGAGCGGCGCCCGTTGTGGTAAATGATCCACGAATCTACTCGACCCAACACTTCGTTTATCAATAAGTGCAACTGTCTAGCACAGATTGGAGCATTATTGTTGTTGAGTGTTCAGATAGAGTGCATGGGCTTTATCGTAATGTTCTCATTATTACTTTAATCGGAAGATATCGGGTTTGGATCCAACATGTTAACACGTGCTGGAAGCGATCTCAAGACATAGATAACTAATTGAAACTATAGTAAACGTCAGCAAGAACGGTAAGGTGAGTTTGTGTATGAGATTATCGATATTTGGAAACTATTGAAGGCCCTGTATACCTGTATTTAATATTGAAATTATTTACATGGGGGTATGGGTATGGGTGTATATTACTTAGTACCCGTTTTCATATGGTACGTTCGGTTCTCTTTGTATAGTTTGACTGCGACGATCAATAATCAAGTCATATTTTCCCAATCCTGTACTAAAGACGGAAAATGGATGGATTTTATGACATTGTTTGTAATTATGTTTCCACATTGTCTTTCATTTCCTGCTTTCATGTTCGTGTAATTTTTTGGTTTTATTCCAACTATTTTGTGCTTATTATCATTTACTAGTATCAGTATTATCATTGTTATTATTGCTTTCATGTTTACGTTGTGTATTCATGTACATTATGGTTCGTATTTTGTTGACAACTGGAATGTGGAAGTAAACTTAATTGAATTGATTTGAATATGAATAATGACTATGTTTAGGTTTTCCAAAAGTGTTATTTAGCTTTTAATATAGTTGGTAGGCCTTGATCATGGTGGAAAATACTATATTCTGCAGAGAGGTATTAATAGAGGAAGGGAAGGGGGACAATTTGTTTATTATCAATCATAATCTACATGTCGCAATCTGTTTTGACATCGTAGGTTTATTAAAAGTCGGCCGAAACCTTTTAAGGTTCTTCGAGGATCAATTAGCTATAGTAGCTCTCCGTGGGCAGGCGGGATGAAAACTGATGATAAATTGCCACTTAATTGGATCAGAATGTCGTTATCAAGAAGATCACACGTCGTCCTGCATGGCATTATTGCACTCTCCGCTGTAAGAGCTTTTAATACCCCCACACAAACTGACAGAAAAATAACACTTGAGCCTTGAGATCACCTGATTAATATCAAACATGACTTGTATTGTAAAAGGTATCTAGTAAATAACTTTGTCGACATGAGTACAAACTGACGAAGGGTTGATAAATTGTGTATGTCTGTGATCTGATATGTCCACTGAGTGATATGAGGAAAATTCCATGGTAAATGAAGGTCATACATGTATCACCGAGTAATGAGCGAAAATGCAAAGTTAACTTCGCTAACTCATTGCACTGACTTTGTACACAGTTGAAAATCTCGAGTACTGTAACATTCAAACGCTTCAATCATACATATCTTTATAACGAAAAATAAATATGGATAGCCGAAACATGTTCCATGCTTCACGAGGTATGTGATAACCGCTATAGAGTTATAGGTAGGTTTGTGGATGTTGATGGTATTATGCTGCATGGCATTATTGCACTCTCCACTACACGAGCTTTTCCCGCACAAACTGACAGAAAAATAACACTAGAGTCTTGAGATCACCTGATAAATATAAAAAAATTACTTATATTGTTAAAGGTATCTAGTAAATAACTTTGTCGACATGTGTAAAAACTAAACATTTACGAAGGGTTGATAAATTGTGCATTTCTGTGATCTGATATATTTACTTTAGTGATATGAGGAAAATTCCATGGCAAATGAGAATCATATCACCGAGTAATGAGCGAAAATGCAAAGTTAACTTCGCTAACTCATTGCACTGACTTTGTATATACACAGTTGAAAATCTCCAGTACTGTAAAATTCAAACGCTTCAATCATACATATCTTTATAAAGAAAAATTTTTTGGAAAGTCGAAGCATGTTCCATGCTTCTATTGGTAATACGAGGTATGTGATATTCGCTAGAGTTCTAAGTATAGTTTGTGGATTTTGACAATGATACTAAATAGATCCCTTTTAAGTTCGGTCGGTTTCACAACTCCGTATTAAAGGGATAGTTGAGTTTTGGTATAGAGGGCGCTACGCAAAATAATTTTGTGTGAGATAATGAAAAACTGAGTGTCAAATTTGAAAGAACATACAATTTCCATGACAGAATAAAGTTTATTTTATAGATCAACATTGGTTCAGAAGTGACTGAAATATCCATAAACATAACCATTTGTAATAATTGTGGGGCACCACAATTATTCAATAATTTAGAACCAGCCGTTAAACAAATTTTAAAAATGCTTCCTCTTTTCAAAAATGTACAAAAAACGTTTTCAAATAGTTGTTGATTATCTCTCTATATAATCACTATTTTAACAAAACATGACATGCACAATATTTTATTTTAAATAGTTGAAACCAATGAGTTTTTAGAAAGCGCCAGCTTGAGTTTTAACAGCTCTTTTTTAAAAATGATAACAGGCTTTTTACTTAGTCATTTATAATTTTATATTCCTTTCGAGCATGATGGAGTTATAACTGTTAGTTTGTAATACTACAGTGCAGGTTTTGGTTACTAAAATTCAGTTTGACCTAAACTGTACTCTCTTTATCAAAACTCAACTATCCCCTTAAAACACGTCATATCTTATCATTATCATTATCATCACAGTCATTTTGCCTGGACAACCACTAACAAATGCGTTATGTGTGTGTGTCTATACCTCATTAAAAGTCAGGGAACGAATATAGTATACATTTTACTTTGTTCAAGTCAATTTCATTCTCCAAGCAGTCCATTTTCCACATCATTATTTTCCGGAGCTGATGTCAACTCTTTGTCATTAAATACATTTAGCTCACTATCATGAGCGTTTAATTTCTTATTTCAGAAAGAGTTTATTTAATATTAGTAATAGTATAATAATTGGGCGTACCCTTGCCAAGTCTTCAAAAAGGCAATGGAAATGCATGTAACATTTTAGCTAGTGCCAAAACCACACATACAATCATACGAACACAAAATTTACAAACTACTGTTATATGTACAACTTCACACATACTCTCCACAGTATAATGGTATATACACTGGTATAATGCGTTGCTTTTATTTCTTACGTTGTTTTTCTTTCCCTGTATACCACATACTGCTCCTCCATATTTTATCTCTGTTTCATCGGTAATCTGCATGTAATTTTGTAGTATGTCAATGTTTTGTTGTCATAAAAATTATGTTTTACGGTGTCCGTGGAATAAATAGTTATGACAATAGTTAAACTATATTATGTGTATCATATCCGTAAAGGGAACAAAGTTCAATGTTGTAATGCATGTTTCTCTCTGTATCTACACCTTCACAAAATCAGCAACACATACATCTAGGAGTAGCAGTAACACGAGCACCACTGTCATTCGCGATGGCGAGACTCGGCTGGACCGTCCAGTGCAGCGTACTCTTCCTGCTGGTCATCGCTCTCGGTCGCGATGTCGGCGGCTTCGTCCAACTCAACGTCGACAACTACCAGGAGTTCGTCGAGGAGACAAGAGGACTTCTCGAGAAAGTGGCCTGCTTGGATGCCGAGGGTAGAATGTGTCCCAACTGCCCAAGCTGCATTAAATACACCGTTGGTGGTGAGTAAGATTTTTCGTTCACGCATCAACAAACAACAGAAATACATACATTAATCATTTTTTGTTCACATTGATTGAACACTATGTTGGAACTTGGTCTAAGAGCTTAATTCCAGAAGGCGCTATATTAAAGTTTTCAACTTTCGATTGAACAGGATTCTTTGCCCAACTTTGTACACAAGCCCACAGGAATATGAAAATGGAACGTTCCATCATCATCATCATCATCACCATCATCATCATCATCATCATCATCATCATCATCATCATCATCACCATCACCATCACCATCATCATCATCATCATCATCATCATCATCATCATCACAATCACCATCACCATCACCATCACCATCACCATCACCATCACCATCACCATCACCATCACCATCACCATCACCATCACCATCACCATCACCATCACCATCACCATCACCATCACCATCACCATCACCATCACCATCACCATCACCATCACCATCACTATCACTATCACTATCACCATCATCATCATCATCATCATCAACATCTTCAATATCATCATTATCCTAATCATCATTACGATCATCAACTATAAAGTTGCGTGTGTTTTTAGTTACCTTTCCGTTTATTGAGCTAGTTATGATTGGATGTTTAAGATCCTCGCGATAGTTTATACAAAATTAACATTGAGATTTTAATTTTCGTATGTTTTATAGCCGAATGACAATGAAAATACCCTCATAGTCGTAACCAGGAATTTTGCGAGGGGGCTGCAACTCTAGGGGGTTGACCTAGGGCCCCTGGCGGGGGTCCAGGGGGTGGAGCCAACTGAATCTTTTGAATTTTAGCTGTGCAAAGCCCCAAAATCAAAACTACCAGCTAACAAGCAATCATAACAATTTTCAGGGGAAGGGGGGGTCAGGGGGAGCTCACCCACCCATCCTCAAGATAAGTAAAAGTAAGCTTTGACATGGAGAAATATTATGATTTATTTTGGGAACGTCGTCATGGTCACAATTTGCGGCTGCACGGATGAAAGCCCCAATATAATATGACCATAACAACCGGCATCGGGAACGGACGGTTAACCACGCGGGATGGTACCGGCTGTCATCATGGTCACGGTCGTGGAGAGACGCACGTATGACCTGTAATGAGGACAAACAATTTTTGGGGTCGACCGCATGTTTTTAATTATGTTCTTTTTATTTGTCAAAACGGCAATAGATATTTCTATTTCCGATTCAAGCCTCCAGTTTGCTTGGAACAACCTTCGTCAAATATAGTATAGGGTATGCATAATAAGTTAGCGATCCGGTTTGCATGGGTCATGTTTCATTAGTTTTGTTATTTACTGCACTGAAGTTGAAAACACCTATAAACAAAATAATGAGCAATGTTAGTAACAAATAATATGGACCCTTATTTGTATTTCTTTTGTACTAAAATAATGTCAATACTTCGTATAAGCTGCCACCAAGTACCGTGAGTATCCCGTATCGCCCGTTTGTCACTGTCACAAAACTAAGGTTCAGTTTGAGTGGAATTGCCAAAAACTGGGTGGGGTGGATGTCAAACGGGGGCGTAATGGATGTGTATACAGGGAGAAGGAATAATGCACGTACAATGGTACCTACACTATGAACATGTTCTATATGCTATAGGCTTATTTTATACTTTGTATCGAGTTTTTAAAACCGCTATAGAGTTCTGAGCAAGTTTTTATACTTTGACAATGTTACATGGGCACCACCACCAAAAAATGATATTCTTATAAATTAAGTGTAATAGTTTTAGTAATCCATTCCACTATAACAAGTTCAGAAAAATTGGTTTCCAGACAAATTATATTTAATTTGAAAATCAATCACGATACTATAATAATTTTTCATGGGACTGCTGACGAAGACGAGCCAATTGTCTAGGACTTACCCATCTACCGTGCATGTATTGTCTCCAAACGTATATAGGCGGGTATAGAATTGGCGCACTCGCAAACGTTTGGTGCTTACGGAACCATCGGCCATGTTGGTTCCGTGAGTTTCGGGGATTAATTGCATTGCTTATGAATATCACAACCCTTTGCAAAGTGTAGGACATATATTTAATATTTAAAAAACGGTACCAAAATATATAAACCTGTGTTGGTCTTTGTGTGGTGGTCCTCTTTAACATGTTTAATGCGAGGAGTAGCTTCGCACTGCTTACTTTCACCACGGTGGAGTGACGTCACGTTATGCGTCACATGATAAGTTTTATTGATATGGAATTGCATGACGGGAAGTTAAATTTACAAATTGCAGATTACATGAACTAGTAACATTAATGTTATCCTGTTTTACATCGTTCAGATATATTATGCAAACAATTATAAACGCCAGTCTCATTATTACAAAAAATAAATTAAGCTACGTCCATATTGTTTTAAATAATAAATGTTTAGAAGTTAAGAGAATTGTTTATAAAAAATCATTCGATGTTGTGTTCGTTTCTTTGTGTAGAGTTTATGGACGATGGATGATCCGGCCATTCAAGACTGGTTGACCCTCGTTAAATATTTAAACATTTTTTGAAAATAATTATAACCAGAAATATAACATCAATTAAATATATTATTTTGTTTGTTTAACCTTTCGACGTTGTGTTCGTTTGTTTGTAGGGTTCGTGGACGATGATCAGGTCATTCAAGATTGGTTTAAGCTGCTTAATTTCACCATGGCTGAGACGTCTCACTACGCATCAATGGCCTCGTGGAATTACGTTACCAACATCACCAAGTACAACATCGAAGTAAGGATACGATTCGATGCTGTTGGTTGTGGTGGCGTTGGTGTTGTTGCTGCTGCTGATGTTGTTGGTGGTGTTGTGGTGGTTTTAGTAGAGGCTGTTGTGGTTGGCATTATTGTTGTAGTAGTATATGTTGTTGGTGATGATGTAGCTTTAGCTGTTGTCGTGTTAATTGTTATTTATTGTTGAAATATATGTGTTTTTGTTGTTGTTGTTGTTGTTGTTGTTGTTGGGGGTGATACGGTTGAGTGTTCATTCTGATTATATATGTGCGCGATTAATATAAAGCTTAACCAAGAATAGAATATCGACGATATGTTTTGATTCCTATATACTATTGAGGGGAGTCATGATATATCTTAATACAATCTATATTATGCTTGAGCTTATATGTATACTACAGCGTGTTGGCTGTCCATCATTCAAGTCCAAGTTAAAGTTCGATGTTATAGTATTAATTTAAGAGTTGCATCCTTAAAATGTGACGAAGAAATCACAAAAATAAGGTAAATTCTTCTAGAAAACGGTGTAATTTTAAATATGCTGCAAAGCAAGGTTTCATATAGTTGTGTTTTTTTAATATATTTTATGTTAATATTTTTTTTTTCAATATGGTTAAAGGGGTAGTTCAATGAAAAACTGGGTGTAAAATTCGAAATAGCATACATTTTTAATGGCAGAATAATCTTTATTCGATCAAAATCGGTTCATAAATATATCCGGTCGGAATCAATCTGGAGCCCAGATTTATTTGAGAAAAAAAAATAAATTAAAAAAATGCCTACACTTTTTCAAAAATGTTCAAAAGAGGTTTCGAAATAGTTGTTGATGATCTTTCTATTTAATCATTATTTCAACAAGACATCACATGCATAATTTTGTATGAAAAATGGTTGAAACCAATGTTTTTTTTTCAAAAGCGCCCTCTTGTGTTATAATGGCTCTTTTAGAATGACAACAGGCTTTTTACTTAGTCGTTTGTAATTTTCTATACCTTTCGAGCATGGTGGAGTTATAACTATTAACTTGTAATGTTATTGTGCAGGTTTGGGTTACTAAAGCTCAGCCATACCAAAACTGTAGTATACCCCTTTAAGCGCTTAAAGGTTATTTGCAATATACGCTATACAAATGTTTATTATTATCATTGTTATTAGTATTATTATTATTATCATTATTATTAATATTATTAGTTTTATTATTCTTATTATTCTTATTATTCTTCTTCTTATTATTATTATTATTTTATTTTTTTTATTATCATTATTATTATTATTATTGTTACAGGGGTAAGAATTATTTAGCTGCGTCAATATTCATTAATATTCATTAATATTCATTACCATATTCATTAATGATCTACCTGATATATTCAAGCGATCTTCAGTTCACCTATATGCTGACGATACTGTTATATATTTCTCCCATGGAGATGCTAAAGAGGTTCAGTCTGTTCTTAATAGTGAAATGCTAAAGTTAGATGATTGGATGCGTACAAATAATTTGTTTATAAATTACACTAAAACTGTTTGTATGCTTTTTGGAACAAGATATATGTTATCAAAGTGTAATGAAATTGATATAAAAATTAGAGATAAATGCATTGAACAAGTTAAAAGCACAAAATATCTTGGAATTCACATCGATAGAGAGTTGAAGTGGGATATGCATATTGAAAATATGTGTCAGAAAATTGGTAGACTTGTAAGCTTTCTTGGTAGATTACGTTATACTATAAATGAATCTAACCTGAATATCATTTATAAATCGGTTATACTTCCTCATTTTGATTATGGAGACTTGGTTTGGCAATCTGCTTCAAAATCTTCTCTTTTGTTATTGCAAAAATTACAAAATAGAGCGGGTCGAATCATAATGAGAATTAATCCGTATTATCATATATCTACACAACATGTTCATGATACTCTGGTATGGGATTTTCTCGACAAACGTTATAAGAAACACTTGTACATAATGATGTATAAAGTGTTACAAAATTTAACTCCTAATTATATGCTCGATAATATTTCATTGAGAAGTACCAATTATGAATTACGTTCGAGTCAATTTATGAATTTGCCTAAGCCTAGGTCAAACTGTTGTAAAAGAACGTTCTTCTACAGAAGAATTTCAGTGTATAACCAATTACCAATTGCAATTCGTAATGCTACGAGCTTGAGATCATTTCAAACATTTTTAGATGAATATATTCCATAAAATTGTAAATATTTGCAGTTCCCTGTTTTACTCTTTTCTCTCTCTTTCCTTAACTCTTATGGAATTGTTCAAATGGCGTTGGAATTATTTGTTCTCAATTGGAAGTGTTTATATAATATTTGTCACCAATTTTAATTTAGTGTACATAATATGGAATAATTTATGAAATTATAATTTCTCTATGTTGCAATCATTGTATATAGACGTTTAATTGTATATACTATATCTAATTGTGGGACCCCAAGGAAGAACAGCGGTTTTTTTTTTTTTTTATTCTGCTGAATTGGGTCATCCCCCGTTGCACTTCATTGCTGTATTTATTGTTGTGATTTCGGAAATAAACAAACAAACAAACAAACAAACAATTGCATCTTCGCAACACCATTATTAAGTGGATATACTGTTATAATTATGCACAACCATATTATATGAAAGCTCGAATTACTATATTTGGGTGTAGTATATGAACCAGCCTAAAAAACACAAACCGATGCGTTGTGTATCATGATCTTTTTAGTTAGGGGCAAAATTATGGCTAAATATTATTGCATGACTCGTATAAATGTTCCGTGCTACGCCTGCTTTTGGTTCATAATAGTATTACTTCGCACGAATAATATCCCGAAGTGTTGTTTTCCAATTAGTTGATTCCCACGCGTCAAATTTGAAACAAAATAAATGACATGAATGGAACCGTGACCCCGAAAAACAACGCCTCTGTTAATTCTCGCCTACCATTGTCAAAATTGTTATCACGTGTATAATTAATTAGCCTGTTAAGATATTGATTACTCTCCAGTATTACATCACACATTTCTATACAATAATATCACATTATCAGCATGCTGTGGGTTAACAAGAACACTGTTGACGGTTAATTATAATATAGTACTTCGAACTGTTATAATGGTTAACACTCAGGACAATTATACACGAATATAATTACTTGCAATATGGAGACTAAGAAGCATAATATTAATGATAGCTGTAATAATTAGATTAGTGAATCATATGAACCGATGAAATAAATAACAAAACGATATACTGTACTGTAAATGTTATTATTTACGTGTATATGTTTAATGTTTGTAGTATCACAAGTAGTAGTAGTAGTAGTAGTAGTAGTAGTAGTAGTAGTAGTAGTAGTAGTAGTAGCAGTAGCAGCAGCAGCAGCAGCAGCAGCAGCAGCAGCAGCAGCAGCAGCAGCAGCAGCAACAGCAGCAGCAGCAGCAGCAGCAGCAGCAGCAGTAGTAGTAGTAGTAGTAGTAGCAGCAGCAGCAGCAGCAGCAGCAGCAGCAGCAGCAGCAGCAGCAGCAGCAGCAGCAGCAGCAGCAGAAGCAGTAGTACTTGTATCATCATAATCATAATGGATAATATTTATTATTTTCAATAGTGTTAGGTGAAGTATTATCATTGTTTTAATTGGATAATATTATTCATATCATTGTCACATCACAATAATCATCATCATCTACATCACTTTCATCCTGCAGCTCTTATCCAACATCTCGTTGATATCCGGTAACTACGGGATAATGATGAGGGAACAGGGGCAGGAGATCGTTCAGGACGGTCTCGACAGAACGAGTAGGAGGATGATGAAATTCGTCTTGAATGGAGGCCATCAGCGGGATCCGGCAAAACGCAGGTCGGTTTGTTGAGCTGTGTGTTTGTTTTTTTTGTATGTCTATGCGTTCGTTTGTTTGTTTGTTTGCTTTTGTTAACAGTGTGTAAAAAAAGGTGCGCACACACTGTGTATCTCATTTGGAGGAATACAAATCACTTTTTAAACAAATATCAGCAGTTTAACAGTGTGTACACAGTGTGAGTTGGCTTTCGCACTGTGAAAACGCTCGAACTTAACATTGTGGTCCACACTGTGAAAAACAGTGTGTTCACACTGTGGATGAGTGTGTTCTTTCCGGCAGGGAAAGGACGCATGAATCAAAACAAACATGACAAATATGGAAAGTAAGTTGGAATTACCATGTTTGTGTTTGTTTGTATGTCTATGCGTTCGTTTGTTTGTTTGTTTGCTTTTGTTAACAGTGTGTAAAAAGGTGCGCACACACTGTATATCTCATTTGGAGGAATACAAATCGCTTTTTAAACAAGGGAAAGGACGCATGAATCAAAACAAACATGACAAATATGGAAAGTAAGTTGGAATTACCAGGATAACAATACTTAAAAACATTCATCCGTCGCATGAGATTCTTCGAAGAGTAGACATAGAATAATAATGTAGTTATTATCGTACTATAATAAATTCAAGCATGATCAGGAAATCCCCGCATTTGTTGAAGATAAGCCAATTATGAATATCCATTTTCTCAAAATATATCTTGATAGTTTATAGTTTTGTAGTTAGTCTACTCTGGATTAGGGTAAGCACCTTAAAGGGACATAGTAACATTGTCCAAATCCTCAAAATCCAATTGGAATTCTAGCGGTTCCCTTATACCTAATTGTTGTATTCGTATTAACAATAAAAGCATGGACAGGTTTCGTTTTTTTCCAAATTTCCCTTTCGTTAAAAATATATTTACGATTGAAGTGTAAATTATGTTAATTTTCCACTGGACCGCGAAAACCGTGTACAAAGTGAGTGCAATGAGTTAGTGAATATCACTTTGCATTTTTGCTCATTACTCGGCCATATAACATCCATTTAACTTGAAATTTTCACACAACACCCAGTGGACATATCGTATAACAACAATGTGCATTGTATCAACATCTCTTCACTTTTTGCACGTGTCAAAAAAGTTACCACATCACTTTAAGTAGACACCGTCCACGCATAGCGGAACATGATATTTAAGAATTCCCTCGAGCTATTTATACCGGCTTTTACCGCTGTCTCTACCATAAACATGATAAAGCTCTTATATTTTAAAGGTAGTTCAGATTCGTAAAATCAGATGCGCTGCGCCATCTTGCGTACGCGTTGCGCACGGTGCGTAATGCACGTTAGCTCAGTGTCATGCGGTGCGCGCAAACTAGCCTAGTACAAAATGGCGACCCGCTGTGTAGCATCCCCACGCTTGATGACTTTAAAAGACACAAATACAATGAATAAAAGACCTCCTCCGCTCCAGTCCCACGCAGTTATCTCTGTCTATATCAGAAATACACATCTTCATCGTCCTGTATCACGTGTTTAGATGGTTGAATCCAAAATGAGATGAGGGATAAACATGGAGGACAATAATCCATTGGCTAAAGGGATCAGAATGGTATTTATTGATACATTATAGTGACTTTTTTTCCGGATACTGTTATTTCGACTCAAAACACGCCCACGAGACATAGCTGCGGTATAAAAATAGGCAATGATAATGCCACAATGATAACGGCCATCTGCAGCATGGATTATTTCCCGAAGGGCATTGAAATACGAATTGTCTCTGTCGTTTTGGCTTTTTATCGCCATATGGAACCAAAGCTATAAACAATCATTGATTTCATTTCATTTTTAGACGAACATCATATATACAGTGTAATCAACAATTATTTGGACACCCTGAAAAATAGGAAACTAAATATTTTGATAATTTTGCAAAAATGGTCTTATATTTTATCTTGATTTCAACAAAGCAGCATCTATAAACACATATATACAATGAATTTTATGCAGCTTTTTATCAAACATTTTCTTCAAAATTTGTTCTAGCATCATTTAAATTAAAGTGATTTTTTCAAGGTGTCCAAATAATTCTTGGGTACACTGTATATACCTACACTGTTAAAACGCTGTGTAAACTTTAAACAATCGGGGTTGTTGAATTGTTTTCAACAACAGTTGGATGGTTCATATGTTAAACAGCGGTTGTTGAAAATTTTCAACAAGTTGTTAAATTTATTTACACATCGTTTAACAGTGTAAGCAGCCTTTGTGTAAGCAGCCTTTAAAAAGCACATCGTGTTTATACAGACAATCCGTATTGCATGTAATATTGCATCCGTTCATTTGATAATTAATATCCAATGTTACTTAAAGGGGACCACCAGGCAAAGAACAACACATAATACATTTTTTTTTCATTTCATTTTCGTACATGCAAACCCATGAACGCATGCTTTAGAATGGTGATGCGTTTTCCAATTATATATTTTTTATCTGGAAACATATTTTTGTGAACTTGTTGATGGAATGGACTACTAAATAGGTTACCTTTCATTTATAAGAATATTATTTTGGGTGGTGGTACCCTTTAAAGGGATCTTGTTACTTGGTTGACAAGCGCAAAAAGTGATGGGTGATTAATAAAATGTGTATTGGTGTGATCTAATATGTCCACAAAATAATGTGTGAAAATTCACGTTAATTGGATGTTTTTTGGGCCAAGAAATGAGCAAAAATACTTTGTTTACTTTGTAAACGGCTTAAATTATCCCGTAGACAGTTTAACATCTGAACACTTCAATCTAAAAATCTAAAAATCAAAAAAATATATTTTTAACGAAAGGGAAATTTGAAAAATCGAAACCTGTCCAATGCTTATATTGTAAAAACGAATACAACATGTATGAGGGAACCGTTAGAATTCCTTTTGGATTTTGAGGATTTCGACAATGTTACTAAATTCCTGTTAAAAGTATCACGTGTTGTTCGGGCAGCCCTAATTGCGTCCGTTAATTTGATGATTAATATTCATTGTTATATAAAAATGTTATCATGAATTCAATTATTTGCCCTTTTCACATACGTAGGTTGTTAGAAAAAACAGTGAACAAAATGCAGACGATATACAGCACGGGCCTGGTCTGCCCATCGGGCAAGTCCACAGGCAAATCGGCCGACAAGGATTCCGGCAGCGCTGATGATGCGGGATGCCTGGCCCTTGAGCCAGATCTAACAGATATCATGGCGCACTCGCGCGACTATGACGAGCTTCTGCGTGTGTGGAAGGGCTGGAGGGATGCCGTCGGCCCCAAGATCGGCGCTCTGTATCCCACGTACGTCGCGCTCAAGAACGAGTCCTCCACGGCAGCAGGTTGGTTTCAAACAAGTGTAACTAAGCTCTTGCTCATGACAAGCCATTCATAATAACATTTGATAATTGAAGATATGTGTCAGAGATGGTTGGGCTATTATGAAGGATGACAGGCCTGGGACAAGGGTGACACACGCAAATTAGACCCTTTTGATGTAATTCTTTTTTTGTTTTACCGTAAAAAGGGCGCCATAATCTAGACCAAAATGACTAGGCACTAGGTTGGGACCTGGGAAAACGGGTTGCCGTCTCAGAAGGGTGGACGCCACCCTCCCCCCGCTCAGTCGCTTCGCTCCCTCGCAATGTATCACGCACCTCTGGCTCAAAGTTGGCAACCCAGAGTGCGCCTCCCCTCACGGGGAAACTGGGATCCCAATTAGAGGTTAGAATAAATATGTGTATATATTTAAAAAACGATCACGAAGATTCTGATGTGGTTCAATGTTTGAATTAAAGGGATCTAGTAACATTGTCGAAATCCACAAAACTTCATCAGAAATATTATAATGGTTCGAATTCCTACCTCATATCATGGTTGCATATAACTGTGTACAAATTCAGTGCAATGAGTTAGTGAATATCACTTTGCATTTTCGCTCATTTCTCGGCCATATGTATCATCCATTTAACGTGAAGTTTTTACACATTACTCGGTGGACATATCATATCACAACAATACACATGTAATCAACCATGCATCACTTGTTGCACATGTCAGCAAAGTTACTAGATCGCTTTAATGTTGTGCCGTTTTATAACAATGCTTCTGATATACCCGTACTGAAAATAACACAGTACATCACATACGCCATACATCACATACGCACGTACGCACACAAATACACACAAACGCATGCGTGACACACACACACACACACACCCAAACACACACACACACACACACACACACGCACACACACACACACACACACACACACACACACACACACACACACACACGCACACGCACACACACACACACACACACACACCTACACATCATAAAAAACCAGCACACGCACATCTTCGAAAAACAATGTCAATAAATAGAATATTACAATTTTATATGATATCTGCGTATTCGCCAGGGTATTCGAGTTACACGGATATTTTGCTGGACCACTACGAAGACGATTCCTTCGAGGAGGAGGTCGACAAGCTGTGGGAGGAGGTCAAGCCACTCTACGAGCATCTCCACGCTTACGTCCGGAGGAAGCTGGCCGCTAAGTACGGGGCGCGACGGGTGGACGCAGATGGCCCCATACCAGCCCATCTCTTAGGTAATTCCTACAGTCTACCCTGTCTTAGTGGCAACCTGTCTATTGAAACCAACATGCGTATAGTGGCCACTAAAAGTGATCCCTGCAGAGAAAAAACAATGTTATAAAACCTGTCTATTGAGGTCCCTTTGTTTCCCGTTGGTGGTCACTATAGACAGGTTTGATATACATATACCACGTAGAACGAGAAGGTCGAAAAGGCATCGTGACTCTGTTCCTTTTTAAAGACAAAACAATGCCACGAATTGTAATGCATATTTATTCACTTACAATTACATAACTCCGTCTTTGACGCTAATTGTGTTCGTTTAATAGTGTCGATTATTACTTGCATGGTATATTTGAACATGTTTCATTGACATGGAATGTGACTGGAGAGGATACAAATACATCATTACCATGGAAAAAATATGCCAATAATGTACACATCATACTATGGCATAACTAACGTCCATGATAGCTTCGTTCGATTAGGCATCATTGTGGTTCCAGTAGTCGAACAACATCTACGACATCGTCGAACCGTTTCCCAACCAGTAACATTAGGCATATCGACGTCGTAATCATGCCTGTATGGCGAGGAAATACATTAAATACCAAATGGACATCCGTATCATAAATATTTCCATGTTTGCCAAAAGTTGCAGTCCATAAACAATGGCTAACAAACCTTATTTCTTCATTCCAATAGGCAACATGTGGGCGCAGCAATGGAACAACATCTACGACGTCGTGGAACCGTTTCCGAACCGCGGCACGATCGACGTGACGGATACGATGAAGGAACAGGGCTGGACCGTCAAGCAGATGTTCCAGGTCGCAGAGAGGTTAGTAGTCCCAGCTCTCCTAGATGCTCTGAAATGTCTCGGGTTCGATTCCCGGGGAAGCCTGTCTTTTGTTAGTTTATATCAGAATATATTTTACTGACGGATAATGACGGATATATGACGGAATTAGTGTTGAAAGAGTAGATGTCTATATAATATGTACGATAGTGGATTGGGTTCTTGCTTTTCAATGCGAGTGTACGGTCTGGATTTCGAGTCCCACTAGGTACCCCAGGCGCATTTGCCTTTCATCAAGGCACTTTATTCGTATTCGTGAATTGTTGGCGTTTGATGATTGTAATTCTTTCAAATAGTTTACTTGTTTACAATCATTATTCTAATATTTGAGAGAATATAATTAGTGAATACTTAATACATATTCTTGTATGACTATCTGCCGTTCTAGGTTTTTCAAGTCCATTGGCCTGGATCCGATGCCCGACACGTTCTGGTCCGAATCCATGATCGAGAAACCGACCGACAGAGATGTCGTATGTCACGGTTCTGCGCATGACTTCTCCGAAAATCGAGATGTCAGGTGAGTAGCCTCACGTGACAACCAGTGGCGGATCTACGGGGGGGGGGGGGGGGGGTGTTAGGGGGTTTAAACCCCCCCCCCCCCCCCCTTGGGCTGCCAAGTGAAAATGTATCAGTGAAAAAAGTGAGAAAAAAAATCACTTACGGGGGTTCAAAATAGCAAAAGAAAATCGCCGCTTCGCGGCTCGTGGACGATGCTCCGCATCGTCATTGGGTCAAACCCCCCCCCCCTTAGCAAAAAGCTAGATCCGCCCCTGACAACATCACACGTGTCTAACGCACATAGAGCCTTCTACTAGAGAAACGGAGTCGTGGTGACACCAACTCTGTTGTTATATGGTTCTAAATAACGTGTCCTTTGGTTTTGATTTTTTTATATTCTTACCAACCGCTTAGTCACACAATTATGGCTTGCCTGACATTGTTTAGAACCACTATACCCATTATGACAATGAATACATGTGACGTCACACTTCAGTACTCCATCATTATAGTGCAACTACTGAAATGTGTATAACGTTAATGATGATGATGATAGTAGTAAGGGTGATGATAAAGGGATGATGATCCTAGTCATAGTGGTGGTCGTGATGCTGATGATAACCAGTTTTGATGGCGGCGATGATGATGATGATGATTGTGATGATGATGATGATGATGATGATGATGATGATGATGACGATAATGATGGTGGTGATGATGGTGGTGGTGGTGAATGTGATGATGATGGTAATGTCGACGAGTATAATGGCAGTGATGATGATGGTGCTACTGCTTCTGCTGCTGCATGCTGCTGCTGCTGCTGATGATGATGATGATGAGGATGATGGTGAATATGCTATAATAACTACGGTATGCTAAGAAGGAAATACAGATGAGAACGGAGACAGAAATGTAGAGAATTTTAACACATTGATAATTATCGATCTCTTAAACAGAATCAAGATGTGCACGGTGGTGAACATGGAGGACCTGTACGTGGTCCACCACGAGATGGGTCACTGCGAGTACTACCTGCAGTACAGCAAGCAGCACATGATCTTCCGCAACGGGGCGAACCCTGGCTTCCACGAGGCGGTGGGTGACACCATCGCACTCTCCGTCGTCACACCGGACTACCTCCACCAAATCGGACTCCTCCCGAGCAAGCACGTCGATAAGAGTAAGTAGTGATTTTGTATTGCTTTATTTGTTTGTGTATTTGTGTGTTTGTTTGTTTGTTTGTATTGTGTATGTATGTATGTTTGTGTGTGTGTGTGTGTGTGTGTGTGTGTGTGTGTGTGTGTGCGTGTGTGTGTGTGTGTGTGTGTGTGCGTGTGTGTGCGTGTGTTTGTTTGTGATTGTGTGTGTTTGTGTTATTTGTTTGTATGTTTGATTGTATGAATGTATGATTGTTTGTGTGTGTCTGTTTTTGTTTTGCTTGTGATTCTGTGTGTTTGTGTTATTTGTTTGTCTGT
The DNA here is from genome assembly GCA_037951105.1 of Echinarachnius parma. NCBI lineage: Eukaryota > Metazoa > Echinodermata > Echinoidea > Clypeasteroida > Echinarachniidae > Echinarachnius > Echinarachnius parma. Next base: position 140,092 of record JBAMJV010000094.1, read on the forward strand.
TTGTTTGTTTATTTGAGTGTATGTTTGTTTGTTCTTACAGTGCATGTTTTAGACGATTTGGGTGGATAAGAAACGAGTGGCTGGCATGATTTGCACTGTGACTATTGTATTGCTTATTTGCTTTGTTTTTTTGATTGCATCATTAAGAAACATTGTGATTTTGGTTACACAATATTCAACTGTTTGAATGTAATGTCGTTTATGAACTGGATAGTAATACTTACGATAAACTTACTATTCTTACGATGGCAACATTGATCAGTGAGAGTGGATAATCTATGGCGCCTTTACCGATACATGAATGGTTTAAAAGGGAAGGTTGTCGAGTTGATGACGATGATTATCATGTTGATGTTATGGTAATGATGCTACTGCTGCTGCTGCTGACGATGATGATGATGATGATGATGCTGCTGTTGCTGCTGCTGCTGCTGCTGCTGCTGCTGCTGCTGCTGCTGCTGCTGCTGCTGCTGCTGCTGCTGCTGCTGCTGCTGCTGCTGATGATGATGATGATGACGATAATGACGGTGGTGGTGGTGACGATAATGATATCGGTCATTAATATTATGATGATAATTATGTTTTTGCAGGTCAAGAGATCAACTACCTGATGGAAGTCGCTCTCAACAAAATCGCCTTCTTGCCTTTCGGACTCCTGATCGACAAATGGCGTTGGCAGGTGTTCAGGGGCGCCATCACCCCCGACCAGTACAACGAGAAGTGGTGGGAACTCAGGTATGTTATGAACGAATTATTTACCAAAAGAACATGGTAGGTATATCAAAATCACAAAGATTAAAAGTAATTGACCATGTTTACAGCAAATATGAAATTCTTCACAAATACTCAACCGTCAAATTTATGAGTAAACATAAATTATTATAAAAAGTACCAACATAATATAAATATAGATATAAACATAAATTTTGCTATTTTGGCATGCATGAATAATGTAATCAAATTTAACACAATAAGAATAATTACCTAGCTAATGCTAGTTTCTTCAAGATTTACGATGATTTTACAAATTGTCTGCCAATGTAATGCGGGAAAGTAGAGGAACCCCAAACCGGAACCCCGAACCACTATACTCATTCATGCCAAGGATCATCAAGAAGAACAGACTACCCCATGGGCGGTGGAGGCTCACCATTGACACATTCGTGTCAAGAGCCTCTGGCCAGGAGAAGCTCCCGAACATACATCAGTTATTATATTTTATTTTATTTTGTTTTACTTATTTTTTATTCGACCATCATACTAAAAATCAATGATCATCTGACCATAGACTTACTAGTAAGTCTATGATCTGACCAACTTGTTTACGTAATCTGAGAAAATAATACGTAGCCACAATGTGCAACTTCAACCTCCTGCAGAAGTGACAGAATAATCAGCAATTTGATTGCTGTCGCTACCCAGGAAGAAAACGGACAGTTATTTGAGAGATAATAAAAACGTGTTTGCTATTAATTTTTGAATGATAATGCTTTAATTGTTTCTGATTATTTAGGAGAAAATACCAGGGTGTCGCTCCCCCAGTTGACAGAAGCAGCAGTGATTTCGACCCAGGAGCAAAGTACCACATACCATCCGGTACCCCTTACATCAGGTAAATTACAGTTCAAATCATTTTGGAAAATAAAACGTCATTACCATTATAAACATAATATTTCATTGATACATGCTCTCATATCTGAGTACATGTTGTAGAGGGCGTGCTCTCGAGTTCTAATGGCTGCTTTTTAAGTAATAACATCCTTCTAACTTAGCCGTTTCATTGATCCTAACCTAAACCAAACTCAACCCAAACCAAAACCAAAATACATTTCATTAAAATAACGCCATTATAATGATAGAAATATTTTCTTGAGACACGGATAGAAAACGGGTATTTCATCACTTCTAACCGAACCCAAACTAAGGGTGTTATACAGTTTAGACTGCAGAGCGCAGGAACATGATCGGATATCGGCTCTCAAATCTATCCGCAGACAAATATGTATTACCTTTCCTTGCTTGTAAATGTGTTTAAAAAGACATGTGTCAGAAAGAGGCGACAGTATTCAACTTTGAAACGGAGCTATAAGAACCCTAAGTCTTAGATATCTTGGGCTAAGATCCGATATACGAACGAATACAATTTGTATAATTCCAGTTCGTAAACATATCATGAAGATAAACAGAAACATTGGTGCGACTTGTCAATACTGTCCTGTTATCAATTGTTTTTGTTAGTTAACTGTTTCTAAGAAGCTATTTTTTATATTGTGGTGTTTTATGTTCTTTCAAAATGGGTGCATTGTTTGTCATCATAATTTGTTTGGTTTTGTTCTTTCCCGGTGTTATGTTTCTGCTTTCAGGTACTTTGTGAGTTTCTTGGTGCAGTTCCAATTCCACGAAGCCCTCTGCCAAGCCGCGAGTAACTACGGACCGCTCCATCTCTGCAACATCTACAATTCCAAGGAAGCAGGCGCAAGGCTCAAGTGAGTATTACGTAATCAGTCGCCTTCGAAAGTCTAATAAACCTAGGTAGTAACACATAACCTACTCGAATTGGGTTTTCTTGTATATTCTGACTCTGATTTATTACTACCATAAATTCGTTTATCATATCATAGGAATAAAGCAAAATGGCGGTGTTTCAAAGTTGATGCTAATGAAAAAGGAATAAGGGGATGATGATGATAATGATGATGATGATGATGATGATGATGATGATGATGATGATGATGATGATGATGATGATGATGATGATGAGTATGAGGAGGATGATGAAGATAATGCTGAAGCTGATGCTGCAGCTGCTGCTAAAGATGATGATGATGATAGATGCTGCCACTGCTGCTGCTTGTACTGATGATGATGACGATGATGATTATGACGATTAATGGTGACGATTAACAATTATAAGAGTACAATCGTTGTTACATACTGTATTCCTCAAACCTCTTCCAGGTCGATGTTGGAGATGGGTACGAGCAAACCGTGGCCCGAGGCGATGTTCGAACTCACCGGGGGATACGAGATGGACACTGGCGCCATCAAGACCTACTTCCGCCCACTCATCGACTGGCTCGAACAGGAGAACGACGGCCAGTTGATCGGATGGGACGACGAGGCGCGAATCTTCCGGCGAGAGGGAGATAACACGAAAAGACCACGAACTGGGTAGTTCGTATAACGGGGCAAATAAATATATCGCATACAAGGGGTAACAATAATGTAAAATCAATAAATGGGTAATCGGGAAATGGAGACTGTAATTTTCGATAGTTATTATGATAATTCGAGAACTAGACACTAATTTCTGCGAAAGAAGGGGTACGATTCATCATTTGGGCAGTTTCTTTCGGCGATAAACAACTCATTATGAAATATTACGTCATGCTATGTTGTTTCCAAAATGGAGAATGTATCTCTCACATTTAAGCACCATAAAGGGGTCTGATTGAGGGGCGGCCGGGTGGGATATGAACAAAGTAGTATCATAAAGACATTGTGCGTTTGATTCCACATTACGCTTTCCCACGACTCCATTATCATAGGTGTATAAAATTGTATTTTAATGATGAAGGTCGGGATGGGCGCGGGCGTTGGGGGTTGGGGTTGTAACCATTGTCACTATAATTATGTTGTGAGGAATTCGGGTAAATTAAGACGTCGCTTAGATTTATGAGCATGTTTACGACTGATTCGCAAATTCCAGTAAAAGTTACATAAATTACATATGGTAATCGTCACACTACGAAAAAAATCAGTATGTGGTTGAAACTACGTTATAAACTGCTTTTTCTGTTATTGAAAATTGTAAACTTATGTGATGTCATACCACTTGTTATGGATAATTCGGAAGATCACACCAATTGATACAATTCACGCATGTGCCACACTGAATTATATATCTTCTTTATATGCATATAGTTAGTTGTATATCTATAAGAAGTTTAATCAAAGTTCATGTATGCCATTTTAAATCAAAGTTCCATTTAATTTTTTTATTTTAATGGTTTATGGTGGGTGGTTGATGTTTCTTTGTTGATTTGAATTCCATTTCATAAGCATGTTTGTCCATTATTTGAATCCATTATGTGTTCACATTACAGTAAACAAAAATAGCTCCTCTTACTTATGGGTGTCACATATCACCGGATAGCGTAAACGGATTCCCGACGGATAGAAAATTTACCAAATCAAAGTATCCGGTGGTGAAAGTTGTCTCCATTGCGGCATGCACAACGCTTTCCGCTGGATAAAGCAACGGACATCGCATGACAAGGAACGCAGTTGCCGAACAAACAAAAACGGTCAAGAAACCAACCCAAGAAACGTATGCGAACGGATTGAAAATGTTGCTCTTCGTCGGGCGGTCGTTAACGATATACGGTGATATGTGACGAGGGCTTAATGGGCAACGATGTTATTGTATCGTAGAAATAAGCTTACCATTCAGTTTTAAATTGTATATTAATGATGAAATTTAGCATTTTTAATTTATGTTATTGGTGTAATTATTCTCCATTTTTGTTGTAGATCACCCTTCTTGATAATCAATATATTTTGCGAATGTAACGTAGAATATTTACAATATGAATGAATTTCAATGGAGTAGACACATAAGGCTGAATGAAGTTTAAAAATGCATGTGTTTGGCATCGTATTATATTATGCAATGTAAATGGTTATAGGCAGACGTCCTTTTCAGGTTCAAGGGTTTTGGGAAAAGAGGGTATTAATTTAGTTTTTAAGTGATTAATATTTATTTATTTTAAGTTACCTTTAATGTTGTAACGAAATTATATTTAAACAATCATTTCTCTGCATTTAATTAGTTTCAATATTTTAACAAGTTTTATTTGAAGTGTACCAGCATGTGAATATACGTGTATATCAAAGATAGTATATTTTCAAATTTTATGTGCAGACTACGTATACTCTCAATTTTAAACATGTAAATTAAAGGAATAGTTATAACAATCGCTGTATCTTGTCTTGTCATTTATTCGTCTCTGAATTTCCATTTGATCTGGTTCATTATACAAATATCTGTACACTATAAAACAAAATATAATTACACTAACGATATAATCATGCATTCATTCTTTCATTCATTCATTCATTCATTCATTCATTCATTCATTCATTCATTCATTCATCCATCCATCCATCCATCCATCCATCCATCCATCCATCCATCCATCCATCCATCCATCCATCCATCCATCCATCCATCCATCCATCCATCCATCCATCCATCCATCCATCCATCCATCCATCCATCCATCCATCCATCCATCCATCCATCCATCCATCCATCCATCCTTACATTCTTACATCCATACATTCTTACATCCTTACATTCTTACATTCTTACATTCTTACATTCTTACATTCTTACATTCTTACATTCTTACATTCTTACATTCTTACATTCATTCATTCATTTATTCGTAAATTAATTTATCCATGTTATTACCCATACTTGGGGCAGACTCCAATTATACGTGATAACGGCTAAATTGCAATATTTTAAAACAATAACAATAACACTATAACAATAAAAAATAACACATTAACATCTAATGCATGATGAAAACAATGATGATATTTTATTATTTATTAATGTGTATCTCAAGTTGACACATACAATGCCGTACCTAAAGGGAGATGGGATGGGTTAAAAACTGAAAGGGGTAGTTCAGTTTTGGTATAGAGGGCGCTTCAAGAAAAAATGTTTTTGTGACGTAATGAAAAACTAAGAGTACAATTTTTAAAAGCACACAATTTTAACGACAGAATCAACTTGGTTTGATCAAAATAGGTTCAGAAACAGATAAAATATCCATACATATATTTGATTGGAATAATTGTGGTGGACCAACTTTTATTCAATAATTTCTGTATATATTTATAAATCTTGCACACTTCTGAACATATACCAACATGGTTTTAAATTTGTTTTTGATGATCTCTCTATTGCATAGTGATTTTAAACAAACATCATATTCTAATTTTTTTGTTGATACCAAAATAGTTGAAACTTGAGGTGTCTGGAGAGCGCCCTCTTGTATTAACTAATGAAAATAGCCCGTAACCTAACCGTGTATATTTTTTACTACCATTCAAACATCATTGAACTATAACAGTTTACTGTCGGTTTTTAATGATGATTTGCAAGTTGTTATTACTATAATTATGTTAGACATTCTGTTTAACACCCCCCCCCCCCCCCACCACCACCACCACCACCACCACCACCACCGACACAAGTTGTTATTACTATAATTATGTTAGACCAAAACTGTACTTGCCCTTAAACACCCCCTCCTCCCCCCCCCCCCCCCCCCCACCACCACCACAACACCACCACAACACCACCACCACCGCATGACATTGTGGAAGTTATTGTAATCACTCTTCCCGACTGAGTTGTTCTTGATATCAATCAGTGGTCATTCAATCACTGATATTCATTGCATCCAGCAATCCTTTGTCTGAGATTGGCTAGCATGCACTTTGTTCAATAGGTCGATGCTATGTCGGGATAAGGAGACTGTTACGCATGGTTAGTGAGGGCTCCGCATAAGTTATAATTACCAAATGCACTCTCACGTATCTACGTCACCATTGTCATTATTGTAGCAAATAATGCGGTCCACCTGCGCAGTCTTTGATTCAATGCAGTTGGTGCTTTGTCGGGCAAGTCATTGACATTGCAGTTGTATTATGTGTCAGTCCATCATGCTTGTCTGACTGTTAACGCGGTGACGACTGAGCGACCAAAAACTCGGGTTGAGGTGTATGAAAGTGGGTAATTCACACGTATAACTCGTTGCCAACAGGTTAATTGAAATAGTTCGGACGATTGTTATCGTGTGCATAAAATTTGAATATATTAACGCTCGATCGAAGCAGCGTTTTGGGAAACTCTCCGTGCGATTATCACTGGGTCATGTTCATCGAGCCAAATATACCTCAGACTCAGTCGAACTTATAACATCGTGTGTTCCTGTACCCGATTGATTCGCACGTAGCAAAGGGTTGTCCTGTTATAAAGGTGTTCACGATGGGTTTTGGCCCCGGAATGTTCCTGACCCTTCATCTTCTTCTGCATTTGACTTGCCTGTGCTTTGGTGCCAGTTTACTCTCGACTGAAACTGTAGATAATGTAAGTAATTATTAGACTGTTTAAATCTTTATTAATATTCTATGAACGTTTCGGGTTTGAATATGAAAATACCCCGCCATTCTCACGTTATGAAAATGTGTATTTCTCGTATGAATAGGCTTGGTTTCATTTCCCATTAATTCACTAGTTCAAAACACAGCATTTTGAACAATTACAAAATAATAATAATACAAGCATTAGCATCAATTAGGCATTTCAATTAATTAGTCAGGCCTTTAAACAAGCTTTAAATTAAAATAACAATAAAGGCACCTTATCCTTTTTCCTGGGCATTTTTGTACAAAACTGAAAACTAACCTGAATTAATTGCAAACAGAAGATCGCAATAATCACATCTTAGTAACTGGTCTAGACAGCTGGCAAGAATCAGGGTTATCTTGTTCATCTTGTTCGTATTGTTTCATTGCAGAGTGTAAAAGATGAAAAGCGCCAACTCAATCTCGCCAACTTGCGTAAGTAAATCAATTTACGTGAAATTTACGTGAATTTTTCACACATTCATGACATTACTTTGTGAACGTATCACATCACACCAATATACATTTTATTAATCACTCATCACTGTTTGCACTAGTCAACAAAATTACTAGATCCCTTTAAGTTTATGTCCATGCTGTTCAAATTTCTTTCAACTTCTTCCATTCAGATTTCAGAAAGACCGTTATTCCTCCGTTAACGTAGTTAATGGCCGTTTATATCAAGTGACGTCACACTGACGTCATTCGCGTTTGATTACATAATGTTTCAGATTCATGAAGTAGACATTGGTTGTAATTTGTGACTGGCATTGAAGAACATGTACCATCGAATGTTGAACTTAAACTCCAAATTTGACTTTAACATTATGGTAAGCCATTAGTAGCCTTGGAAGAAAATATTATATTCAAAAGCAAAAATGCAAGGAAATTGAGACTGTTCGTACATTTTATATCAAGGACAGCTCCTTGATGATAGAAAATATTAATGATTTGAATCACATTTTATGCCTTTTAAAATAACTTTTACAAACAAATTTAAAGAAACTAATGACTTTCAATAATTAAGTCCAACTTAGGGTTAAGTCCAACTTACGATATTTGTGAAACACCCCTCGATCTTGATCGTGTGACCAAGTTCTTAGGCGTGCTATACGGCTCAGGAAGACGATGATGTTCCCTCTCTTGCGTGGTTCACAGCTTCCTGTCGGGATCCGTTCTGTTTGAACTCATCGAGCTTTCTAATTAAAGGTGCACCTGTAAAGTGTCAGATATTGCCCAACATGACAATTGAGACTTCCTGTACCAAAATCATTGTAAGATATGTCCGAATGATGTGTGAAAGTTTCTGAAAAAGAACACTGCTTTCCTGGTTAAAAAGGCGAAAATATGCGTCAGCTTTTACAACGAATTACTGTATGACGTTTATGAGGTTTATGACCGTTCATGAACGCTCTTGAGCTGAATGATAGATATCGTCATACTAAAGGGGCATTTGAAAAAATCTAACCCTATATTATTCTTCTCTTACCATAAGCTAAAAAGTTCCAAGTAATTTTCGTGGAGTTAGACACTTTACAGGCATCCATTTAAGTAAAAATAAGGAATATATGCGATGATCATGTTTGAACTAAGTTTATGGCGGTATAAGAGAAAGCTAACAAATTGTAGAAAACAATATATCTGATAATAGACTTCATTAAAAAAAACGTCTGTACTATAATTATATCGATGGTATTTTCATAATTGATCCAGCCGTATCAGCAAAGTGTCGAAGATTCGATGTTTCCCCGAGTGTCATGTCGTCAATGCCATTACAAATACTACATTTCTAAATAATATTATATTTTGGGAACATTATCTTCACTCTAATCAGCATTCTGCCAAAGGTTTGACGGTTCCAGGGGTTTCCGGTGCAGTGACGGTGATTGCCTGGAGCTGACAGCCGTGTGCGACGGGGAGCCAGACTGCACAGACTCGCTGGACTCGGCCCGGGACGAGGCCCCAACCTACTGTTCCCCTGCACAGAATATCGAAGAGGTGCGTATAGTATTGAAGATCGTCGTGCGTTGGGGAGCTTCGTGGCGGTTCGCCATTTTGAACTAGGCAAGCTTGTGCGCTCTTCAAACACTGAATCGGTGTCTATTCGCGCATCTGATGATTTACGAGATGTTGCTTCCATGCCCCTTCCATGACCATAACAGGTACTTGGGAACGGTGGTGGAAACATGGATGGATGACAATACAATAAATAAAATGGAAAGATAGATAAATGGATTCTTCGGTAAGAATGTGGATTAATTGGTAGACAGGTAGATGGGTGAATGGATGGGCAGATACGTTGATGGTAAAAGGTTGAATTCAGTGGCGTATATAAGGAGCAAACAAATATGGGGTTTGGAGAGGGTGGCCAGGACTTCTGAGGAGACACAGCGTCCGAGCCATTGGGAGGGTGTACGGGGGCACCCACAATATCCCCTCCATCTGTATGCCGGGGGATAAATTGACATTCAGATTTGTAGAGGAATGAAAGGGCGAATAGATAAATGAAAATAAGTACTGTATCCATAGATTGATTGATGGATGGTGGAATGAATCCAATTTTCTCTGCATTTACAAGTGATACGATTCGTTTTTATTTAAATGCGTTAAGACGATAATCATATTCAATTTTCCTCCCGACAGCCGTGCAATACGTTCCAATGCTCTGGTGGCGAGTGTATCCCTTGGGAAGCCACTTGCAATGGAGATCCCATCGATTGCGAGTACACGGGAGAGGATGAATCGGAGGACCTATGCGGTGAGCGCTGTCCGGGTGATGTCCGCAGGTTCCGATGCAACACATCGGTAAGAATATTGGACTAAAGATGTTTTCTATACAGTATAAGACATAAAATATACAAAATAGTGTTTTCCGCAGCGGTATTAATCATAGAGATCATTGTGATTGTAAGTGTATTTGTTAAGTTGTTGAGATCATTTTGCTAAATCTATACACGGCCATGCTGATCGCGAAGAACAGCGAGTTAGCTGAAGTGCGCCACCGTCAAGTCCGGGCTCAAATAAAATAAACGAAACAAACGAAATTAAATTGTACGTTTTTTCTCCGATTTCCGAGAGAGTAAAAAATAACTTAGTATTTTAATGTATACCTCAGAGTGGGAATTATTCATCTAATCTAAAAGTCGACATTTCGAACGTAATGATTGGAAAGCGAAACCGTTCTAATTTATAAGTGATCTTCTGTTTTTGAAACATATTCCCAGGTCTGCATCGACCGAGACCAGATCTGCAACACGCACTGTGACTGCTCCGATTGCGATGACGAGGGCGATTGCCGGCCGCACACCTTCCCGTGCGCCGATCACCAGTTCCGCTGCAACGACGGGTCGTGCATCCTCGACGAGCAAGTCTGTGATGAAAAAACGGTAAGAAAATCCATACGGAGGGCCAAGCGAGTTGGCAAGGATAGAACATTACCCCTGTATCCCGAGATGCAAACAAGGGAAAACATAACACCATGCTTTAAATATTATATAATTGAAATTTAGTAATCTTGAATGAAGAACGGGTCTATACTTAATCACAAGCACTTTCCAAAAAAAAAAAAAAAAAAAATTTGCTTCACTTCGCCATACTTTAATACCTATCCCATACAAATAGGTTCATAGGTGGTAAGTATGGCTCAACGCATATAATATGCTCATTGCTGAGCATCATAATCTGGAGAATTATAAATCGTTTAGTTTACTCTCACCGTGCCACTGCATTTCAGGACTGTCGAACAGACGGCGAGGACGGCGAGGACGAAGATGACTGCATTGACGAATATGGGTGCCATTTCCGCGAGTTTTACTGCGAGACGGACTACACATGTCTCAGTCGCCGTCAGCTCTGCGACGAAGTCGTTGACTGTCCCGGTGGGGCCGACGAAGCGGTGTGTGGCCTCACAACCTGCTTCTCCAACGAGTTCCGATGCAAAAGTGGTGAGTAGGTGGTGACTAGATAGGGTCTTTCAGCCAATGATGGGGTGTAAAGAGAAGGGGGAATTGATTGGGCATTGGGAATCAGGAATCGGGAATCGTATGCATTGTACATGTTGTATGTGGGCTTCAACAGCTTAGCGATAAAATCGTCGGTTGTCCCGGTGCAGCTGCGTGTGGCCTTGCGTGCATGATACGGCACACATGTCCCACAATGCAATCATGGAAATTGGGAAGCGATGATGGAAGTGCTTTACCCAGTAGTTTTGAATTACAAGGTACGGAAGAGAGAAAATTAATCATAATCAGAATGGTGAAGGGGACACATTGTTATTATTATTATTCCTTGATGTTCCGTTTTGTTAAAGGCAGTTTCAGTTCCCTGTGGCATTTGTCCAGCCAGCTATGTGCCTAAACCTTTATCTGCGAGTCACCCGACATTTAGTGTCCATTGCCATTACACACATAATCCGGTAACCAATGTCAAACTGATAAGTTTACTTTTCTTAAATCTTAACCAATTAGGAAAGTGCATCCCACAAGATGAGCGATGCGACGGCGACGTCGACTGCCCCGGTCCTGGTGACGACGAAGTCGGTTGCGAGCGGGAGTGCACCAAGGAGGAGTTCCGATGTCGTGACGGCAATTGCATCCCGCTCTACCGGGCGTGCGACGGCAGGCCTTTCGACTGCAAATCGTACTTCGGAGAAGACGAGGACGGTTGCGGCCAGCGTTCCTGCCCCGATGGTTGGTTCCGGTGCTTCAACGGCCGATGCATCCCGGGAACCTGGCAGTGCGATGGCGACAGCGACTGCAGCTTCGGTGAAGACGAGAGCGATTGTACCCAACCTGAACCGGTAAAGTCTAACATGTTGTTTTTCCAAACATAGTAATGTTGAACTTTACTTGATTCTTGAACTTGTTTCTTGTCTATTGATCAACCAGACCAGCCCTCCTGAACATTAACATCTTCAAACTAGCCGGACTCGTGTACAAATTGTTGCATATCTACATCATTAGCCATCCTGTCACTACTCTGGAAAATCGCATGCTCATTTCAACCCGTTCCCCGTCATCGGACTTTGCTGAAAACATACACAATAACATGCGTAATGTCATAAAGATGCAACCGAACTTGACAAACAGTAAAGCATCATAATGTTACACATATTACATAATTATAAATATGTTGTCTAATGTTGTTTACCTAGTTGACGTTTGTCTCACACTATTCTGTCTGTATCAGGTCAATTCATCACCTTGCTCGGAGTTCGAGTTCTACTGCGGCTACAACTACTGCATCGATCTCAATCGTCGTTGCGATGGCTACAGAGACTGCCTGAACGGTCGGGACGAGCTAGCGTGTCCACCACCACCACCACCCCCACCGCCACCACCACCACCACCACCTCCAGCGACATGCGACCTCGACCGCGGCTTCGTGGACTGCGGTGACGTGTGCGTGCCGGGTGGACGGTGTGACGGCAGGATTGACTGCGGCAACGAGGAGGACGAGCGGAACTGTCCCTCGACGACCAGCAGATGTGATCCCGGATGGGTTGACTGTAACAACGGCTACTGCGCTCGGGGTACCAGGTGCGATGGCCGGACCGATTGCAGCAATGGGTTCGACGAGGAAAACTGTCCTTCACCGACAAGTATATGTGACCCTGGTTGGGTTGACTGTAGCAACGGCTACTGCGCTCGGGGTAGCCGGTGTGACGGCCAAAGAGACTGCAACAATGGGTTCGATGAACAGGGCTGTCCAGCAACTACCAGTGGAAACTGCGACCCTGGCTTCGTGGACTGCCTGAATGGCTACTGCTCTCGGGGTGGACGATGTGACGGACGGGTAGATTGCTCTAACGGGAGAGATGAGGAAGGGTGCGCCCAACCAGTAACAGGTGAAACATCTTGATAGTTACTTAATGACTTGAAAGTACCTCACCCCGCCCCCCCCCCCCCCCCCCATATCGATAGGTGTGATACAAATAGTTTGGTAAAGATCAATAGAAATAATTAATATTTGCCACATTTGCATAATAATTATGTGACCTCTCATTTACATAAGAATGGGTAAATGCATTCTTTTTTTAATATCAATTTTAATGACAAAGACGATATTTGGAATACAAGAATAAAATTAATTTCTGTTCAACATAATAGCTATAAGAAACAATAAAAAAAAAAACAATTCATGACTAGAACGTGCAGTCAAGAACTGTCGGTGAATCAAGAAACGTATACAAGTGTAAAATTAATGAATAATATCAATCAGCAGAAAAATCACACGTAGCTTGAATAATAGAATTGTCACTGTAAAATAATCATAAATGTTTATGATGTTCACTCCGTTTCAGATCTAGATGCTAAGGTGGACGCTCTCATGGACACCGTCATGTCACTGAGCCGGAGAGTAGCAGAGATGGAGAGCTTAGGTAATGTGGGGTGTTTGAAAACTAATTCCTTTGAAGCAAACATGGCATATCGGCTATTATTGCTACAAAGTAATGTTGTTGAGCTCAACATAATTTTGTATAATAATTAGTGAATAGTGTCTTATTAAAACCAACAAGACAGTTATCAATGTATGTAGAAATGTGTTTATTTGGGACATTTTCGAATCGCCTCAAGTCCCGACTACTTTTTAGAATTATCAAATGTATCTGTTAGGCAAGGATAACATGCGTTAAATGAATAACTTAGTATCGAATAAAACTTATGAAGATGGAACGTTGTTTTATTCAATCTGAACTGTAATGGCAAATTTCACGTTTCCAAATTTAGTAGTCTATTGAACTTGTTGTAATGTTACCATGGTTACGAAATAATATCTTTGTTTCCCACTCTTTCTCTCTCGTCCCGTCCAGTTCCGCTTCTTGAATACCTGCAAGATCAGATCGATTATCTATTCGCCAGCCAGAATTAGAACAGGCTAAGAAGACACGGCTACATGGACGTCGGCAATTATCATGATTATGGCGCGCAGTTTGTGTCAATCTTCAACACTGAACTCGTTACAATCTGAATATTCATAGAGATTTTAATATACTAGCGCTTTTCCAAGCATAATTTGGATATCAAGAATCTCAGTAAACACAATTTGACACGGCTGTTTTATTTCATTCATCTTACAAACTACCAATTGATTCTAGAAGATTCTGAAACAAATACTACTTATGAATTTGCATATTTTTGTTTCTACTTTGTTTAGTTCGTATGATATATTTTAACAATGCAACGTATACGTAGATTAGACATCGGCATAATCAATGTATATACTTATACTTAATGGCTTCAAAAGTCTACATTTTTATTCATTTTAATTAATTTGTATCGATTTTAGATTTAACATTTTCGAAATCTATTCCAAGGTACAAAGGCAGCATGTTTCTAAAAACAATTTAAAACAAACCTTTGTAATGTTACTGTGTTTTATTTGGTCTTACCATAACTATCTCCTTAAACGTCAAAATACACTTTAACATGTCATGTATGATTCAAATTAATATTAATCGTGTACAACTCTTAACGAGTTTTCAAGAGGGCGCAAAGCCATAAATTTGATGTTTTTTCGATCGATTAATTTAACGCTAAATCGAAATTATGATACCATTAATATGCATTAATTGATATGAGTATAAACTAATAAACATTTGTCATTTTATTTTGATAATGTGAGAACATTTCACTCATCTTAAAGTTTGTCCAATAAAGAAATGTATCATTGTATGAACGTACAAACGTATATCGCAATAGACAAATAAAAATAAACGTTCTCTCCCAGTGCTTTTCTTGCATGTGTATTCATTTGTTGTACATGAAGCTTCATAATCGTGTTATAAAGGCTACAAATGGTATATTATACTATTTAAGGTTTGATTCCTTCGTGATGAAATAGACCTGGCGATGTTTCACAGAAATCATAAGTTTGACTTAAAATTATGGAAAACCATTATTTGCTTTGTAAAATGTAAACAATATTTTTCAATAACATTCAATTTTGTTTAAAAGCAGAACTATTTTATTTTATCAAGGAGATTGAATATATATTTGATGTAAAATTAATTAAACTTCTCAAATAATTATGTGCATTTTTGCTCTTGAATATTTTCTTTATTCCATGGCTACAAATGGCTTTCCATAACTTTAAGTCCAACCTTAAACGGACTTAGTAACATTGTCCAAATCCTCAAAATAAAATTTTAATTCTAGCGGTTCCCTCATACCTTGTTGTATTCGTATTACCAATAAAATCATGGGACAGGTTTCGGTTTTTCAAATTTCCCATTCGTTACAAAGATATGTACGATCGAAGTATTCAGATAAGAAAAACTCTGGAGTTTTTCTTACTGTGTACAAAGTGAGTGCAGTGAGTTAGTGATTATCACTTTGCATTTTCGCTCATTACTTGGCCATGCAATGTCCATTTGACTTGAAATTTTCACACAATACCCTGAGGACATATGAGATAACAACAATATACATTGCATCAACCATTCATCACTTTTTGCACATGTCAACAAAGTTACTAGATCCCTTTAACTTCAGTTCAACTTAAACATCTTAGTGAAACTCCCCCTACTCACTGATATATTCAAATGCATGCCCGTTCCTTATCTGGTGACCTGATACAGGAAAACACACCACTTGTTGGCAAAAATCAGATGTTTGGCAGAGTTATGATCACGGGCGTCGATCTGTCATTGATACCCATTCATCAGGGGGGATGATCTATTCATTCATCCCCCCCCCCCCTGATGAATAGGTATTACGTAAGTATCGACGCCCATGGTTATGTTTATATCTCGTAATGCGTGAAGTTGGAACTAAAGATATCGACGTTTCAAATTATTACGACAATCACAATTAAAACCACTGGATTAATATTTCAAGTGGATTTATTTTGCACTATAAAGAGCAACATTGCATCTTGCTAGTTATGTCAAAATGTTAATTTTGCCCAAGGGACCCATTTTCAACTTTGAAAGCCCATAACTGCAAAATAAAATTTACCAACAAGTGGTTGGTTTTGCTATAGCCGGTCACAAATATTCAAATATCCCGGCCGTTCCTACGAAATACACTTGTAATATTGTAGTGCTTGGAATCCACCTTGCATACATAAGTAGACCCTGCTATGTCGGTAAACCTTGCACAATGTTTAAGGCGAGTCCAGGGAGCAACCTTTGTTGTCATGGTATGCATACAATGTGAATATGATAGTAACCGGTCAATAGACCGCTTCTGTAATGTATGCAAATAATATGCGTATGACGTCAGACTCCCCGTTCGCAAGCTTAACATAGTAACTAGGACCCCGTTTACAGTGCAGGGCCGGGCCGAGCCGCGGCTCGGCCCGGCCTAAATTGCGGTACTCGGCCCCCCAATTTTGTGCGTTTACAGTGGAGGGCTCGGCCCGGCCGCCCTTTCAATATTTTGTCGTAGTGGCGTTCTGCATGTAAACAAACGATTATTTTTGGGGCGCGCCGGGGTCACAGAACAAAGGCGCGTTATTTGCAATGAATTGTTTCCCAATTTGGTACCGCATTTGGCCCTGCGTGCGTTTACAGTGAGAAAAAGCGGGGCCGAGCCGAGACAACCTCCAGAGCGGGGCCAAATGCGCGGCCACTTTTGGCCTTTTGAGCGTTTACAGTGAAAAAAAAGGCCGGGCCGAGCCGCGGCTCGGCCCGGCCTTTTTTTCACTGTAAACGGGGTCTTAGTCCGGCAAGCTCCGGCAGACTTCGCTTGCCGGACCTAGTTACTATTGTCTATTGGAATGATCGACGGAAAATAAATCTGCCCCTTCGTAGATGTTTGGATTGTTTGAATGTACGTATGTACAAGTTTACTTTTGTCTATGTTCGAGTTTGAGTTTATGTATCATTTATTATTTATTTCATCACCGTAAACAAACCTTTTATCAACCGGGGCTGTTTATCAGCAAGGCCATGCATTACACAAATGGGTACATCAAACAATACAAATGATATAAAGATAAAACAGTGTAAGAAGTTTGAGGAACATAATGTACATAACTATATAAAAACGTGAAAAGAGGGAAAGACATTGATAATTCCAATTTTCAAGAAAATTATGTCGCTATAATTAATGCATCACAAGTTCAAGATCTTCAGTTGGATTAACATTCATTTAATGTCCCCTATCAATTCTCCAAAACAAAACACACGGCATATACACCAAAGAATTTTGCATAATTATGAACAATTATTAAATAGCAAAACATGAGGATATAATATTGTCAGAATCCACAAAACTTAACCTGTAGAACTCTAGCGGTTCTCGCATACCACATATTACCAGTAGAAATATTAAGCGGGTTTCCGTTTTTCCGAATTTCCTTTTCGTTATAAAGATATTAACGATTGAAGTGTTTGGATTGTAATTATCTACTGGATAAAAATAACTGTGTACGAAGTAAGTGCAGTGAGTTAAATAGTGAATACCACTTTGCATAAAAGGTCCCCCAAATAAACTGCAAAACTGTGTTATAAATTGGAAAACCATGGGTAGGCGTCATAGTCATACCGCTGCACAAAATATCATTTCAATTTACGGACAGCTAAACGATCGGATATACAGGGTGGCCCAAAAAAAACGGAACGGGGCACTTCCCAAAATATAATACCACAGTGTTTATGTTCATCGGATAGGGTGTCCTTTCCAATGAAAAACGATACCAAGAACAGTAATTTTGGTCAGGTCGTTTTTGTGTAAGGACGCAGTGAGTGAGACCATGTCAGGTGCCGATTTATGTCGATTTCGACCTAGTCAATGCCAGTTTAACCGCACTCCTTGCCCGTAATACCATTCAGCGACCAGGCCCATTCTCTAGGCACACGGCTGAGTGCACACTAACAATAGTGCGCGATGCTCAACGATATGAACGGCGGTTCGTGCGATACATCAAGCGCTGGCTCAATACAAATTGACAAAAAAGAGAACCTGACATGGTGTCACTCACAGGGCCCTAAAACAAAAACTACACGACCAAATTGACTGTTCTTGGTATCGTTGTTCATTTGAAAAGACACTCTATCCGATGGACATAATACATGTGTTACTTTATTTTGGGAAGTGCCCCGTTCCGTTTTTTTTGGGCCACCCTGTATAACTTGTACAATAAGGAACATACTGAAAGGGGTAATTGGTATAAATTTGAGCAAAAACGGTCAATAAATTTAATAATAAAGGCCGCATGTCCGAAATGGCTGGAATTACCGAAATAATATAATTACTTTTAAATTCAATGTGACGTCTGTGCGGACATATGTTTCATATATGAAATTGTCAAAATGCATTTTTGTTTTCGTTGGTGTAGTATACAGTTAAGTGTTATTACATTACTAACAAAATATACATTAGAAGAAAGTAGCTCCGTTTCATCTACAAAACATACAACGAGTTGGTGCGAACAGACGTCACAGCCAAATGAGAGGGGCGGCAAATTTGAAACAAAAGCTAAAATCGTACATTCTGTCTATGATAATGTCCAATATGAAAAACAATCACAACTTTCTTGACCAATTAAAGGGATAGTACAGTTTTTATTTAGAGGGCGCTTCAATAAATACTTTTTTGTGAGATAAAATAAAACTAAATGTAACATTTGAAATATAAATCAATTTTAAAGACAGAATAAACTTTGTTTGATCAAAATCGGTTAAGAAACAGTTAAAGAATCCATAAATATATCTGAGTGAAATAAATGCTAGGGCCCAACATTTATTCAATAATTCAAATAATGTAACTCCTACACATTTTTCGAAAATGTACCAAAGTGGCTTTAAAATTGTTTTTGATGATCTCTATTTAATAAGTATTTTAACCAAACATCAAATTCACATTTTGTTTAATGTAAAACAACTTTCATGTGTCTAGGGGGCTTCCTCTTGTGTTACCATCTGCTTTTTGAATGAAAACCATTCTACCATTCAAGCTTTATTTAATTATAACGGTTAGTTTTTAATGATAATTTACCAGTTTTAGTTGTTCAATTTCATTTTAACCAGAACTGTACTACCCCTTTAATTAAAATAGTTTGTATCCAAGTCGTCTGTCAAGGAATGCGCATTCATTTGAATAATTATGTTATTGACCCAAATCAAGTTCGGGAAAACTAATCAAGCCGATACGCATTTATCCAGTACTTTGTCCAATATTTAGGTCTGGAATGCTCTTTGAACACGCTATTTGCGTTGCCATGTCGGGCCAACTCGATCAATCTTTTGAAATTCCCAGGGGCAGCCACAGTGAAGGTATATGTATTCTGTGATCGGCACAATGAAAACTGTCTCTTTCATCAACTCCCTGAGGACAAAGATACAAAAGTTCCTATTGACTAAACAAAAACACAAAACACCAAATGGCAATGAAAGGGTCGTGTACTGGCCGAGCTATCGTTTTTGTATTTCATGTATGTATGGTATATGGGGTAGAAGGGGCACCAGTTTTAAATGGAGTGACATATTTTGAGATTTTGTTTTAAATAGTAAATATGCATGTGCGTTAAAGCTGCTGTATAGAGGATTGCCCGACATACCATTCACAATGTAGAGGCAAATTGGATTCCAAGAATATTGTACCGTACTCATTGGAAACGGATTTTGAATTGCGTATATCCAGGTCAATAGGCAAGTGGTATACACATAATTATGTGTGCTATGGGCTGCAGGCCCCACCTCCCCCCCCCCCCCCCCCCCCCCTTCTTCATCTCTTTCCCCACTAGTGTTTTTAAAATGGCCATATTCGGGCAAAAACACCTCAAATGTGGGCAAAACCATCTGATATTCGGGCTAAATAATGCTATGTTCAAGCTCACTGCCACGTTCGGACAATTTAAGTTGGAATGCAGGGTAAGATATCGCCTTTTTCGGGCATCAAAGTGGGAGGGATAATAAGTATTCGGGCAAAAGACCTCAACCCCCTGAAATAACATGTGCCCGTACGCCCATTGAGTTATGCATACGTTTGAATGTGTTCGCGAACCGCTCTATTTATCTCGACATACGAAGAATACAAGCTGACAACAGGTGGATAGATAACTTGTTACTATTATAATGTTCCTCTGTGACGCGCTCATACATTTAAATATAAGTATGTACCATAAAGAAGAGAAGTAGTGACGTCCCGTTCATTTGTTACTAAATGTAGTATTACATAATAATGTGGGCAGTGGATTGAGGCTGGACGACTGCCTTCATCATGTTCATAGCAACCGCTAGGTAGGGCACGAATTCCAGGCTTGCCTGACATTGTTTCGAACCACTACCCATGCATGGCAATGAATAGCTGTGACGTCCCACTTCGGTACTTTTGTTATTGCATAGTAATTTGGGTATTGGGGTGAGGCTGGACGACTGCCTTCATCACGTTCATAGCAACCGCTATGTAGGGCACAAATTACAGGCTTGCCTGACATTGTTTCGAACCACTACCCATGCATGACAATGAATAGCTGTGCTGTCCCAATTCGGTACTCTTGTTATTGCATAGTAATTTGGGTATTGGGTTGAGGGTGGACAATCGCCCTCATGGCAACCGCTGTGTTGGGCACGAATTCCTGGCTTGTCCGACATTGTTTAGAACCACTACCCATGGCTATGAATAGCTGTGACGTCACACTTCGTTTCACTATTAGGCACGAAGGAAACTGCTTGCTCTTCAGTACGAACTTTCGGTTTCAACAAGAACGTACGTACGTACTCAATTTATCGCGGTAGCACGACGAGGGGTTAGTTCATTGGCTCCTCAGTTCGATCCAACGGCCAACCGAAGGGCGTGTCCCGTCTAGCTATCTACTGTGCGCATCCAAAGCCTACGTACTGTTTCGACAACTCCTCATTCTGTCAGCAATTGTCCACCGAACGTCTTCCAGACATCAACCACTTTGCTCCTAGATTTCATATTATACTGCGATGATGTATATGTCTTGGATTGTCTTGGTGGTGGCATGCCTCCTGCAAGAGACGTGGGCTGTATCTCTGAAGAACACCAGACATGAGGTAAGAGGGTAGCGTTTACAAAGGTGGTACCTTAATCTTACTAATAACTTTCCTTTAAAAAAAACTGGATAGAACGGTTTAGAGATAATTCGAGGCTAAAATATATGTTTACAAAGTAAAACACATTTTCTGGGGTTTTATTTTCAAATTACCCCCATTCATCTCAATGCTCAAGTCATCAGAAACTGCATGTACAGTATTGCTTATGTGATGAACGAGGATAGTATCATCAAAGTGGATATCAAACGGATGGTCATGCATATCTCTTGTGTGGATCTTTTCTACTCTTTAAATAAAGCAACAGTAATGATGTTGCATGTTAGTTGAATGAGGGAACTGATGAATAAATGCATCACATTGTACTGTTTAATTTATAATCGTCGAAAAACTTGGTGCATAATCGTGATCGGGTAATCAACCAATCGTGTCAGGCGGTGGACCAGAACTTTAATCCATCAAATGTTTTATTTATTGTGTATACTTTCAAAATATGATATGTTATGATTTTATGTGTTGGAAATTGAAAACTTAAACTGGAACTGATACTTGGAAACTGAACAAAGATAATATTTACCAATGTCTTAGCCTAAGGGATGTTAGGTCTGTGTGTTTACAAACATTCTTGGCGTTATTATGAATATTAATTAATGCTCGTAAATTAAAATCAAACTATTTTCCTTCCATGTATAGGCGTACATTTCTTCAGTCATCAAGAGCATGCATGACCTTGATGCGGCGGCGGAGCATGCCGCGAGGGAAATTTCAAGTCCCGACGTCAACGCCGAACAGGTGGTCGAAGGCGCCGATGCCACTGAAGACGCACTCTCCGATGTCGAATGTACGTACATATTCATTTATAGTCTTGTTTTCAGTTCATTTATAATCATACTCGTTGGGAGAACTTTTTTCAAAGCGTGAGAATGATAAGAAAATTCAAAATATGGGGCTTTCACTTTCCCCTTGTTTAGGATTCTAGCCAACAGTACACAATGATGGAGCTAATGGAATGTAGTTCATTGAGATGTGCGTTAATTTTAACATCACAGCTGATCCGTCTTTTTTCTTAAATAGACACATATTTAAAAGCAAGCAATCACGTATAAACACGTAGAGTTGGATTGAGTGTTTCGTTCAAAATGTATAATTTGATACCATTTACAGTAGTGACCTGAATAATATCGCATAATACATTTTCTTTTCTACAAGAAAGTTCATTATCTGGGATTTTTTTATTTGGAGAGACTTGAAAGCACCTTCTCCATATATATATACACTCAAATAAATGCACATACATACATACATACACACGCACACGCACATGCACACGCACACGGACACACACACGCACACGTATACGCACGCCTACACACACGCACACGCATGTACACGAATACACGCATATACACCTGTAGGCATGCATTTATGCACACACTCACACACTTCGGTAGTTATTCCATCTATGTACCCCTAATAATAATGTACCCCCCCCCCCCCCCTTGTAAATATTAATTGAAATTAATTTTGCTTATGAATTGCCTATTTTGTATGCAGTACTATAGAGTTATTGAAATTCGTGTACCATTTTGTTTTACTTTCCGAAACCATAAATCATGAATATCTAACATACATTTGCTGTAATTTGCAAATGTATACATTTTTGGAAACTTGGATAAATACAGTCTCAATCTAAAAACCCATGTTTAAAGGTAATGGTGAGTATTGGTAATTTCCAAAGTGCCCCCCCCCCCCCCGAAATTAATTGTAACGGATTTGGTTGATTTCAATTCCAAATGAAAGATCATCGAAAAAAACATGGGAAATAATAATTCCCTTTCAAATGCTTTCATTGTTGTGAAATTTGCTTTCAAAATATGATATAAAAAGATTGACGCCCGGGTATCACTTTTTAGAGAACGCTAGCGCAAGGCCCTAACGTTCTAGGTGCTCCTGATACGGGACTGAAAATAGATATGTTTGTGCACGCTAATTGTGCTTAAAACTATACGTATGATACGGTACTTACCACCAATTCACTCTCCAATATGTGATCCAACTATAGGGTGGATTAAAATTATGATTTTCCCCTCCATTCCGCAAAAATCAGTGATATTATGCAACTCATGGACTTCTATCCGTGTGTTAGAAAGACTAACGAACGGGGATTGCGGTTACACATGAACGTGCACGGTACATGTATTACCGTACCGCGCACTGTAGTCCCGTATTAGGACCTAGAACGCTATCGCTTCGCGCTAGAGTAAATTTGAAACTTGAGTTGTAACGGCTATTTTTGAATGACAACCGAGGTTTTACTTTGTCGTTTGTAATTGTGCATACTTTTCGAGCATGGTGAGGTAATAACTATTAGTTTGTACCGTAATCGTGCAGGTTTTGGTTACTAAAGTTAAGTTTGACCAATACTCACCGTTATCTTTAAATGTTGTTGTGATAGAGAAACATAATAAAAAGTGTTGATTTGAACGATTTTTCATTTTGTACGTTTCTCTCCAGTGTTGAACACGATTAATGATATCAACGAACGCCTCTACAGCCTAGAACAGAGCATCCAGACGGTTATGGAAAATCGTAAGTATGATATCTGTTGTAAAATTCTATCAAGAATGTGAAATTTTGATTCCAAATCGACTTTCTTGTAAACCCTAACAAGAATACAAATTTCTTCACAACTCGGAATGTCGTGTTGTATTACCGAACGTGATCGATTATCTCCGTTTAGAATACCATATGCACGCGCGCTGCCACATGACGCTTATTCTCTTCAGCAAATGTGAAGTTTTGCTCGAAAGTGCGTTCATAATTCTACGTAAATGCAGACTGTCAAATCCCAACTTAAATTTGTATGAAAATGTGTATGTCCCGTAATACAAACCGCACGGTAATACAACATCGTGCTATACATATTTATTAACCTTAATTCCACTGGAGATTTGCGATCATTTGGCGTAGTCGCAATGGCATTCAAAAGGGATAGTTCCTGTTATAGAGGGCGCTTCAAGAAATAATTTTATTGTGAGATTAATACAAAGCAGAGTGTCGTATTTGAAAGAGTACAAGATTTTAATGACTGGAATAAACCTTTATTTGATCAAAATTGGTTCAGAAACAGCTGAAATGTCAATCCATATATTCGATCGGAATAAATGATCCCACATTTAAGAAAACATGTAAAATGGTTAAGGACTTTTTCCAAAATTTACAAAACGTTTTTAAATAGTTGTAGATTCATGCACAATTTGTTAATGGTTGAAACTAATGCGTTTTGTAGAGCGCCCTCTGGTGTTTGAAGGGCTCTTTTTGAATGATAACGGGCTTTTTACTCTGATAGTTTGTAATTGTTTATACCTTTCGAGCATGGTGGAGTTGGAACTGTTATGTAATGTTATGGTATACAGGTTTTGGTTACTACACTTAGTTTGACGAAAACTACTATCCCTGGGCCCCGTTGCAGAAAGAGATGCAATAGATTGTACGTTACGATTGATTGTAAGTCAGAAAATTTGAGCGTTTCAACCAATCAGATTTTCGCATCTAGAACACATGATCTGACTTACAATCGATTGTAAGTTACAACTAAAATGTATCTCTTTCTGCAACGGGGCCCTGGTCGGAAATAATGGGGGGGGGGGGGGGGGGGGCACTGGGGAATTACTGGTGGCTCTCACTATGTATTTATTTATGCTTTAATGACTTTCCCTTTGCATGTGGTATTGTATTTGTCAAATAATTGTAGATGTCATGTCACTGTCCCCACTCCCCCCCTGGAATTAATGGGGGCTCACACTACGTACTTATTAATGGTTTAATAATGTTCCCTTTGCATGGGGCATTGTATTTGTCAAATAATTGTAGAGGTCACGTGCCCCCCCCCCCCCCCCCCCCCCCCCCCCGCAGTAACAACGCCACTTTGCGGATGATCAGGGAACCGACGTCTATGCCCGGATACCTACCGTTTGGCTCTCCTTAACGAGCAGTAGATTACTATGCATAGCATACAATAATTTTGTGATGCAAGTCTTAGAAAGAAACAAATCTATAGTCGATATGTACACATAAATACTTGCCACATTAACTAGGAATTTGGACATTATACGATTTGGTTTGAATACCAAAGCGCAACTTTCAACATAATGATTCGTAATGAAGGACAATGCTGGGAGGTGTAAATACATCCATATCAAACAAAATAATGTCAAAGATTGTCTAATTTACAATAAATGTTACCTTTTTTCTTGTTACAGAGTTTCAGATCACTACCAGGCTGTCGGTTTTGGAGTCTGTCCACGAGGACGATGAAGTACAGTCAGACCAGAACTCCTCCCCGATTCAAGAATCCGAAGCCACACAGCCTCCAGCACCAGAAGACAACCTGACGGATGATGAAGGCACGGTTGACCAGAGTCCTCTGGACAGCATTGACGCCATGCAGCAACTCCTGGGCAACGCTGAAGATATCATCCAAGATGCAATGGACCTCCTAGGTGCCGATAACGTGGAGCAGGGAGTTGGGAACGAGGGGGCTGCACCTGGGCCTTTAACCGTTGCACCGACTCCACAGGCCACTACGATCCCACCTAAAACGGAGCCACCGAAACCACTCTTACCCGTTGAAGACATCGTGCTGGCCCAACAGGATGCATCTGCTGGTGGCCAACAGAATGCACCGGATACGGCCGTTGAAGAAGACCAGCAAAGTGTAGAAGGGAATGAAAACGCCCAAGCGCAGGTTACCACGGCTGCTTCCAACACCAATGTGCAGCCGACCAGGAAACCTCTAGCTGGTGAGTCAGCAGGGCAAAGGTCGGGGCAACGACCTGCAACGACGTTGGCCAACATCGAAGGAACCGAGGAGCCTCAATCGGCAACAACGGCTGCACCAGAAAGCGAATCGGGGAACGAAGAGAACAATGATGAACAACAACAAAGCGGCGCCGAACAAGAAGAGGCGGAGGACAACAAAGAAACGGAGCAACAGTCCGAGCAGCAAGAGCAGCAGGGCAGCCAGATAACCACACAGCCGCCACCACCAGTCACAACACCAATCAGCATCGAGGGCGAACAGAGGGAACTAGGGGACTATCATCGATACTCATTTCGTGGCTATAACCATTTCACTGATGCTCGCCGCGATGATTTGCTGCGCCGTATTCGCATCAATCTGTCTCAGCGACAAGTGCCACTTGCCCCTCAGCCATATGTCGTACGTGAGAGGGTACCGCTTGACAAGGGTGGCTACAGGCGTCCGGTCAGTCAAACCTAGTGAAAATCCATACTTATAGGAAGGATGGTGGCCGGTAGACGGCACGATATCTTGGGAACTGTTAATGCAAGCTAAAGTGGCAGAGGTCTCTCTTGTTTTAAGCTGGCGTATGTCTTAATTATTGTCAGTTCCATATATGTCGTGTTCGTAGATGTCCCTGGATACGCTTTCGAATGCTTTTGTTTCCAGGTTGTGGCGACGATAGGTAAACAAGTGACAAATCCATTATATTCTTTGGGAAACGTTGGGGCGCAAGAGGTAGTACCAATCTAATTCATTTCCTCAGTCTTTTTTTGAAGGAGTAAAATAATACACGAGAGGTTGATGATTTGTTTAAGAAATTCAACTTGATTCACAGTTACAGGGACATTGAACAATCCTGTATTTACTTATTGCAAATGTGCCTTCATTATATTTTGCAAGACCATTTGGGTCAAACATGAATGTGACATGCATAAAGTGATAAAACCTACTCCAATGATTATAACCTTATCCGCACTATCATAGTTTGTTTGAAAAGAACTTGAGAAAGATTACCGATGTTTAATCATTATTAATGTATTGTTTATTATGAAATAATTTCATTACACGAGTCGTACATATGTAACGATAATCAAATATGTTGATCCTTGCATATACCTTAGATAGATGTATGAGTAACTTTGGTCCAAGATGTAAAGTTATATCCAACATGTTTATTATGTTTAACATAAATTTGAATTTAATTAAACGTTGGTCAAACCATGAAAATGTGTTTTCTCTCGTGTGATTTGTGTTCGTATTGTATTTATACGTATGGGTAAAATGATTTGTGCAGTGTATGTGCGTATTTTATTGAAATCAAGTTTGTCACTCGCTTCATTTACAATAAAGATATACGTTGTAATACATAATACAATTAAACACAGAATCATAGTAAACATGGTTGGTGATGTATCGAAAATGGATTGATCTTGACCATATTACCCCCTGTATTGATACAAATCATTAACACATACAAAGGCTACATTAAAAACGCAACATATTTCAAAACTATTAAAGGGGGCAGTGTAATCAACTGTGTTAATATGTGCAAATATCTGATAATGGGGTTGATAAAATGTGTATGTCTGTGATCCGATATGTCCACTGAGTGATGTGTGGAAATTCAGGGCAAATGACTGTCAATTATGAGCGAGTAACGATAGAAAAATGCAAAGTGATATTCACCATTGCACTTATTGCACTGACTTTGTACACAATTTAAATTCTCCCCTAGATAGTCATAAATCTTAAACGCTTCAATTATCATATTTGTATTACGAAAGAGAAATTTGGAGGAAAAAAACGAAACTTGTTCTATGCTTCTCTAATTGGTAATGGGAATACAATGAGGAATGTTAGAACCACTAGAGTTCTAATAAGTAAATGTTGTGGATGTTGACGATGATACTAGATCCCTGTTAAAGGAACGGCGGGAAAAAGCATATGTCGTGTATGTGTTTAGTGATGGATGATAATTGTTTAGTATTAAAGGGGTAGTTCAGTTTTGGTATAGAGGGCGCTGCACGAAATAATTTTGTTGAGGTAATGAAAAACTGAGTGACTAACATTTGGAAGAGCATACAATTTTAATGGCAGAATAAACTTTATTTGATCAAAATCGGTTCAGAAACGGCTCAAATATCAATAAATATATCCGACCAGAATAAATCTGGGGCCCAGATTTATTCGAGGATTAAAAAAAAAAAAAAAAAACCTACACTTCTTCAAAAATTTTCAAAAGAGGTTTTTTTAAATAGTTGTTTCTCTGTATCTAATCATTATTTCAACAATACATCACATGCATAATTTTGTATGAAAATGGTTGAAACAAATGTTTTTTTTAGAGAGCGCCCTCTTGTGTTTTAATGGCTCCTTTTGAATGATAACGGACTTTTTAATTAGTCGTTTGGTGGAGTTATAAACTATTAGTCTGTAGTGTTATTATGCAGGTTATGGTTACTAAAGCTCAGCCTTACCAAAACTGTACTACCCCCTTAAGATCAAAACAGAGGCGCAGCAGCTGGCACGCACCCCCCCCCCCCCCCCCCCCATCATTTTACAAACGGTAACATGAAAACGGTAAAAATGAAGAAGGATAAAGAAATACAGCAAGTGTGTCTCAAAATAATTGGCATAAGATTACCTAAATTTGAATAGATTTGTTAATTGTGTTTTACTTATACATGGTTGATCCTATAGCTTTTCTATACAAAAACAAATTAATAAAAGAATACAAATAAATTATATGAGGACTTTCACAAATGGACATTTGCATACATTATTATACATAACTTGTCCTGCATGACTAGACAGTGGCAAAGATATGAGGGGGGAGGGGGCACTTGGGGCGTGTGCCCTCCCCCAACCTCCTTATTGAATTGATACAAAGACAAACTAGGATGGAAATTGAATCACAAGTCCTAATCGCAAAGCCCTACTCCATTGGAACTGAATAGATTATGGGAGCATAACATAAAGTATATTTCTTTCTAATCATGGTGACGAAATGCCCCCATCCCCCTCGCAACCCCCTTTCTGGTAAGATTTGCTCCGTCATATAGTTGACCCTGGCCAGCTACGCCACCTTTTCCCGTCGCTATGATGGCTGGCATCGAAATAATAAGAGAAGACAAGATGGTTGTGCTAATGGCTATGTTATTGAAATAAAAAAACAAATCAAGGGACTAGAAATCGAAAATATTCATGATACTCTGACCTGAATTAAACTACAGTGAATGAAGGAATGAATGCGTGGGTGCTATAAATCAAATAAAAGTGGCTTTTCGTAGACCAGCTGGACAATGACCACTCGACTTGTAACGCTACATTAGCCTGGAAGACAAAGCCTCCACCATACATTACTGCTGGTGCAGTGACAATAACAACACATACCATTCGGGTTACACCCGCACCAAAATGTTGAGAAACGGTCTAGCTTTTGTAACGGACCAGATTTTTTAAAAAAGTCAATTGAGTTAACAGTTATTTGATTGTGTGGAAAATTCTTTTCATCTTTCCTACCACATTATACTCCATTCGGCCTTTATTTTGTATTATTTTTGTTTTATTTGATGAATGTTTTCATTTCAAAACAAGTTTCTTTTTTTGTAAAGGATCTAGGTTTGTTGTGAATGGACAGTGGTGGTGGCTCTTTCTGGTGGCGTGGCGCCGCGAGTCCTGTGGACCGGTCAGTTTTACTGGCCCACCATGTAAGGAGATCTTTTCAAGCCTGTCCTCGACCACTTGGCCCTATTCTTTGGTCCTCAGTCCCTCGCATGCTATCTATTGTCAGCTGGTTGCATTCGGGTTCGCTGAGGCGGCGAGGCTGGACTGTTTTTCTGTTCGTAGCAATTGTATCTTGGCCTCTCAGCATCATCATCTGTTTACAGCTTCGTGGACGTAACACAGTGCTGACACACACAGTCAGAGCCGTATATAGACAAACGGCCGATCTGGACACAGTGAGAGCATACTCCCCTCTATCGCCGTAATTAGATACAATAATGCGACCATGGTGTCTCGTGCCAGTCTTTGATATGACATTGCGCATCACCAGTGGTCATCGTAAAACTTTGAGGCGATCCGTCATGACCGTTAGCATTTAATTGATATAAACTGAAAACTATGGATGGGTTTTAGTGTTCGTTGAATAAACGATGTTATAATGTACTTCGCTATTTGAATGGATCACGTTTTCCTTTTCTGCAGCTAAATAAGTATTGTATTTTGTTCTCAATGCTGCTGATGTTCTTTTTTTACTTCCATCAGGCGATTTTCTCAAACTCGGCAGCAGCATTTGTACGTACTACAGCAATTAAAAAGATGTACGATTTGTCACCAATTTAAACATATTGCACGAGGAGCTTTTCTACTATTTATGAATCATTGCAAAATCAAACGAGCGATTGATTTGGTCCATTTTTTCTCAAGAACAATTTGAAAAACTGTTTTTAATTTTTGTATGCAGACGATTTGCGTTGCTTCGAGCGGACTGAGCCCTATCTTACAGCATGGTAGTTTTTGTGCCAACCCTCATATAAAATAACGAATCCATCATCTTTTAAATGCCTTGCAAACTAGCATTTAACATTTCATGTTAACACAAAATGAATATGCTTGGGTAATATGATTTCCACATACTGTCGGTGAGCTATCGATACAATTCAACCCACCAAGCTTTATGCATTCGTTATTCGTTATAAATTAGATTCGAGGTAAATAGCGATCTGAAATTACATCGTTTCACATTGTTGTCAGTGTCCCTCGAAACTGTTTAATCCAGCCAGCCAGCGTTGATGTATTCGTTCGATATCAGTAAGATGAATCCTGCCGCAGCAGCCGCCGCGATGGAGGGGTATGGAGACTACCAACACATCGCATCCAGGTCGGCATTCACCGAGATCCAGCACCAATCCATGGGACCTTACGCCGCCGCTGCCGGCGCCACGGGCGCCACCGCCCCGTATACACGCTCTATGCCGTACGGCGCCGCCGCTCCCGGAGCGAGGAGACCAATGGCGAACTCTAGCGGGCCCGACGGTCACCCGTCGTTCGGCGGGATGGGGCCGATGGGTCAGGCCAGGCATTTCGCCGGCTACTTCATGAACTCACCAATGTCCGGCCACCCGCCCATTTACGACCGCGGAGAGCAGATTTCTTCGTTGTCCTCAAAAGAAGGTAATTATAATCAAGCTTATTTCGTTTTAAGAAGCAAACAGCGAGAATGATTATCGTTTTGGTAATAAGTTTGATTTCGTTCAGT
Source organism: Echinarachnius parma (assembly GCA_037951105.1). Lineage (NCBI taxonomy): Eukaryota > Metazoa > Echinodermata > Echinoidea > Clypeasteroida > Echinarachniidae > Echinarachnius > Echinarachnius parma. The sequence continues at coordinate 171,328 of JBAMJV010000094.1, forward strand.
CAATCAACCATTCACTATAATTATTCACTGCATTGTAGAGGAAATTATTCTAAACATCTAGCTTTTGTTAAGACAGGATGATTTTACTTTATAGAGCAAGCTTACAGAACCCTAAACACAATTCACCTTGCTCAGTTAGATTGTGTACAACAGTAAAATCCACGTACCCATACTGTCCTCATCTGCTCATATAATCTGATGGTGAGTAGTTATTGAAATAGTTGAACCTGTTTCCCACAAATTCGTCCGATAAATGAAAGTAAAATTAATATCGCTAGACAAAAGAAAAGACCATGACCCGAAATATGATATTTCACGGAATAGACAGCTATATACAATATCGAACATGCTGTATAAATTCAACCAATTTCGCCCTCGAATATATAGCACACTCGGGTGATTTCGATAATTAGTGTAATTACTCGGATAATTATCATCATGGTAGATCGGTGCAAATTATACTATTATAATCATAGGAGATGGGTGCAAATTATACCATAATAATCGCCATTAAATCCAGAGCTCGGATGCACACTACGTTCTCGCGACTAAACTAATGTATGTCTGAGTATTATTTCAATATGTTCCCTTGGGATGTATAGTGTCATGATAATATAATAATAATATACTCGATTTATATAGCGCCTAATATGGTTGATATCATCTCTATAAGCGCTTTACAATGAGATAATTATTACGGCAATTTATCCAGCACACAAAGTGTTGCATGGATACTTGCTAATAGAAAAATAGATAATATCAGTCACAAATAGTTGAGTGTAATTTTTCTAGAATTCGTTCCTCCGGAGATGACTAATGTAACTTACTGTCCAGGATAATTCATGGTATTTTCACAAACCATCATAATCATATGTAATTTGTCTTTAACAGTGATCCATTAACTTTCAATATTGTCCAAAATCTACATCACTTGGAATTTTCATATTTCTCTTCTATCTTGCTGTTTGGTCTATGGTATAAGACAAAATTAAATGAGTTTTGATTTTTCAAATGTCTCCCTAATTATGGAGATGATTTGTTATTAGATTGAAACGAAATCCGGAACGCATTTCGATTGTAATCCAAATCAATGGGTAGTAGATAATCAAATCTCACATCAATTTTTCACTTTTGTCACTATGTTAACAAAGATATTTTTTCTATAAAACTCACACATCATTCAGAACAATATTGGTATATGATTGAACTCTCAAATATATCACTTTCGGCACGGAGAAATCTTACGAAGTGAATGGATCACTCTAACATGCTTTTTGTTTTATATTTCAGTCGTTCTGTTCTTATTCTTGTTGTTTTTCCAAATGAAGCATTATATGAAGTACAAAATATGAATTTTAAATATTAATTAATTATAGGCTAAAATTCACTTAATCGTTATTCTATTCAATTGTGCACTCATAATCTAAATCTAGTGAAATATGTTATGTTCAACGTATGAATATTTATTATTTCTTGAAAAGTGATACATGTAATGTCCTGAAATCATCACAATAGTTATAATATCAAAGACATAGGGAAACGTTTTATAATGTTAAATATACTTATTATGAACGCCATCTATGTGAAGTTTCAAACTGTTGCGATTTATCATTTAATTATATGTATTTTTTTTTGGTATGCATGCATTGATAAAATGTGAATTGCACCTGTCATTTATATAATTATATGTAAACAAACACTTTATGATATTAAATTTAATTTCCATGGAAAACAGTCAATATACTTATTAGTAATTTGATTAGTTAAAAGAGTAATATAAAACGCAATATAAATAATTTATATCACAAATCATATAAAATATCAGCAAAAATGGCAACACATGTTTGTGTATAAATATTTTTGTATACAAGCCATTTTAAATTTGGAAGCATGCCTCTAATAGCAAACTAGATACCACTTACCTTTTTCTACTACAATTTCTCACGTTGTATTTGCAAAATGCATGATCTTATCAAAATGGATCATTACAAAATTACCACTGTAGATTATGTGATAATAACGGCATTCTTCACAACAAAACATTCACAAAAATTCAACAAAAAATAACGTAACAAAAATACTGTGGATATTAAAAAAAAGTATGTATGCGGCGTAGACAGACAGGATATTCTGTGCGAGTTTTAAAGGGGTAGTTCAGTTTTGGTATAGAGGGCGCTACACAAAATCATTTTTTTTGTGAGGTAATACAAAACTGAGTGTAAAATTTGAAAGAGCATACACTTTTAATGGCAGAATAAACTTTATTTGATCAAAATCGTTTCAGAAATGGCTGAAATATCAATAAATATATCCGATCGTAATAAATCTGGGGCCCAGATTAATTGGATGATTTTTTTTTTATTCAAAAAATGCCTACACTTTTTCAAAAATTGTCAAAAGAGGTTTTTGAATAGTTGTTGATGATCTCTCTATATAATCATTATTTCAACAAAACATCACATGCATAGTTTTGTATGAAAAATAGTTGAAACCAATGCTTTTTTAGAGAGCGCCCTCTTGTGTTTTGATGGCTCTTTTTGAATGATAACAGGCTTTTTAATTAGTCGTTTTTAATTTTCTATACATTTCGAGCATGGTGGAGTTATAACTATTAGTTTGTAGTGTTATTGTGCAGGTTTTGGTTACTAAAGCTCAGCCTTACCAAAACTGTACTACCCCTTTAAGCTTACGAAATGCATGACATATAAACAAATTACAGTGTTTATATAATATATAATAGTACATTTCTTTAAGCATTTTGAATCATCTCTTGTGAGTGTTAAATGTTTTTAAGTTTGATAAAACAGATTTTAATTGAATTGAGGTGAAGTGAAATTGATTTAAAATTAAGATAAAACCCAATACAAAAAGCACAACACAATTTCAAGCTTACATTACAAACTTGTTTATAATATTCCATACCCATCATAGCTAAATAATATAAAGGAATCATACAAAATATATCATACAAAATGAATACTACAAGTATCAAAACGGCATCCCTAACCGCAGTAGTGTATATAATATAACCCACCAGCGTACGCCAATAAGACCTTGATGACGCAACATATCAATTGTTTAAAAGCGCCAGCAACATCGATTTTTGTTTGTCTCTCCAAAGCCTAACATCAAGAGAAAAAAGAGCGCTGGCTCGGCTTTATCTATAGATATCAAGCCAACCATATACCTTCGTGAAATATCTATAATTATAACTACCGAAACCCCTAATTAAGTCCCTTTTACTTGTCCCAGTGTTATAACGTTAACCTTGGTTGATGTTAAGGCGGAATTCCTTATTGTTTTCTAGTTTTGTAGTCGAACAATACTTCATTACTGAGTAAGACTGTAATTATAGACCAGGTAGATGTTTTATAAAAACTGTAAGTCGCCTCGCCTAATAAGAGTATTTGTTGCTTTTTAATATTATTATTATTTTACTAACAAAGATATGGCTATTTTGTAATCATCACTCGTCACATGTGTGCAATTGATTTTTGGACAAACGAAAAAAAAAATTCATTTTTGTTATAATTTAAAACATGATGTTAATTAGTGGATATTGTAACTGTTCACCATGCAGGTACATGTGATAATGACTTATTTTAAAATCAGTAATTATCGTATAGTTGAGAGAGACAATTCTTTATTAAAAAATATATATAGTTATAACAAAACAGGAATAATTTATATTATATAAAACCTTCATGCTGTATGTATTATTTAGATAGTGAATAGGGTGTATCTATACATGCAAAAGCATTAAATGTGCCCCAAAAATGTATATTCATTCTTTTAAACAGAAATATACAATATGTCATTTGAATAAGGATATGAAATTCACTAAATTGTCTAGGTTTTAGACTACAAAAATAATATTTAAATTCAAATTGAATTGTGCGTTTATTCATAACAAAACATAACTATTTTTTTGATGGTCAAAGCCATCCGTGTAATATTTTGAAAATTGAATTAGAAGGCAGCGTAGACTACGTATGCATAATATTGCACGCGCTAACATTATTATACAAAACACAATATTACAAGCAAAATTTGTTTAAAATTCAGATCATTAATTTTGAACTGGTGTGGTGTATAGTGATCTCAGAAAACAACTAAACTGCCCTGTGACTTTATGAGTGCACGCTTCTGCTTCATTAGGTTGATTTTCGCCGACCCTTTTTGTCCACTGAGAGTAATTTAATGCGCCAATTCATCTCTGCCTCCACACGATATATCACTTCTTAGCTTGATTAATTGACCATAAAGGAAGTTTTATACCTCTTGTCACTCCAGATTGTCCGGACCATTGTAGCATGAATTATCAGCTGCTATTGAGAGGCCCGGAAACGTTTTGTTAGCATTATTATTATTATTTATATGACTGTGTACGTTCCGCCAACGAATAAATAATTATTTGTTTTTAGTATGCTTAATTGTGTCGAATTTTGAAAAATGATTTATAAATGTATACAATTGTTGGTTACGTGTATAAATAGTTAAGCGCGTTAAATTAATAATTGAAATAGCCGCGTTCTGATTTGCATAACATATCGTTGATGCAAACAGTTATTGTAACTTGTCGCGACTCTGTTTTCTCCCTAATATGCCGGTGATATAACCATCCTACAGCCCCTCCACCAATAACAAGAACAAAACTAATTATATCCTCAGACAAGATATCCGTAATATTTACCTCCGAAATGTTGACCAATGCAGATGAACTTCATACTAAAATGCATCCTTCTTCGATACCAGTTACTAAATATGACATATGATACATATTCAATTATTATAGTCTTCTTGCAATGGCTTGAATTTAAAGGTTATGTTGATGCTATAACTGAGTAATTGGCTATTTAAATTTTGATCATTACTCTGCACTTGACACTTACTGGAAATTGTAAGGGAAAATAACTTAACAATACAAATACCTTTCAATTATATGGCTTGAATATATAACAGTTATGATAATGATAATAATTACATATTGAATTGAACAATTCGCCAGTCGAATAGATATCACTCTAAATTGTATACCTGTTAAATCGTGCACAGAAAAACAAGTAAATTGTGCAAACAACTTGCATTATTAAGCTAAAATACCTTTCGGAAATATTGATGATGATGATTAGATTTGAAAACGTATTGCCGATAAGCGGCTATCGTCATTAAAGTTCTCTATTGAACAATTCGGGTTTCTTGTTGCGGCTATAGCAGGACTATAGATAGGGATGATGATAAAAGGAACCCGCCGCCGAGTGGCTTCGCAGTGAAAGTATCAACACAAACCCGATTAGCACCATTGATCCTATCGCTCACAACTTGGTCTTTGAAATTGAACAAACATGCCAATGAGGATATAGAGGGGATAAATAGGCCTGCTAATAGCGTGGCTATACACACAGAATCATTGATCCCCTGCTCTCCTTTCACTCTCCCCCTCTCGAGTAACGAGATTATCGTCTACTCCTTCTTTCTTCCCCCTCATTGATGGAGTTATTCAAACACGAGACACCTCTGTGTGTGGTTGGACTTTCATTGACTTGTTATCCCCCACTATGTCCGCCAGGGCTCATCAGGCAATTCGAGACTAGACAAAAGGACGAAAAGAAAAGAGTTAAGGAGGAGTAAAAGGAACGATGAAGGGGGTACATCACCCCCCCCCCCCCCTCCTCCATACCTACTTTCATCGAGCGTTCTTGATCAATCATTTAAAATGAATGGTGTAAAATGCATTAGAGTGGGTCATTGCACCGGGGGTATCACGTTGGTAATGGCATCGATTCTACAGTAATTATGATTCTATTTGTAATGTGATACCCCTTTTATACATTTCAATTCCGATTTGCCCCCCCCACACGCCAGTATCTGTGTATGGGCATGATGGTTGTAGAGTGTGCTGTACACATGGTACACCCATCTATGTTTCTTTATTATCTAATCCATGTATATATGCTCGGGTCACAAGTCATAGAGCTCTTGCGGTTTTATATTTTAGATTGTATTATATTTTGTAATGTGGTGCATGATGTAAATCATACATTCGGCACTGTATGAGTTATATATATATTTATATCGAATACAAAAATGAATTATAACACGATATTGATCTAGTGTAACAGCAATCACATTTCCGTGTTGTAAGACACCAGTCTATCTGGAACTATGAAATTATGGAAGACATTTTGATATAGGAAATCAATTTATCATTGTGCAAGTCACAACCAATTAAAGGGATCTAGTAACTTTGTTGCCAAGTTCGAAAAGTGACGAAAGGTTGATAAAACGTGTATTTTGTGATCTGATATGTCCACAAGAAGGTAATGGGTGAAAGACTTACGTTAAGATGATGATATAATGACTCATGTTGCACTGTTTTTTACATAGTTATAACTCTCTAGTGGATAATTGTAAGTCCGAACACTTCAATCGTAAATATAATGTTAATGAAAGGGAAATTCGAGGGAAAAAAACCTGTACCATGCTTCTAGCTTGGTAATATACGAATACAACAAAGTATGGGCATGGGTGAATCGCTAGAGTTCTTTAGGTTTTGTGGATTTGGACAATGATACTAGATCCCATTAAGGTGCATGGGGAGTCCATTAAAACCTCGATTTGACATGGAATTTACCGAAAAGTGGAAAGCTTTGATATCTCCATCTTTCTGAAACATAATATTCGACCATTTAGACTTTGTTGTGAACTAATTATGTTACATCAGTTGAAATAAAATGATGAAAACAACGCTGCATCTTCTCACGATCTCCGATACGTGTTAGGATTACTACAAACATAACAAAAACATAGAAATCAGTATTAACTAGCGTACACGAGTATTTACACGTTTCACTATTTCAGAATCAGACAATAACGATGATCAATACGTAATTAAACTTATTTTTATAAGGGATATTAGAGGGTTTGTTCACTCCACCCTTTACATGAAAGATATGAATCTCTCACTCCATTGTACATGTTGCATAGTCCCTTAGGTGTCAGTCATACCACCCCTTGTTACATTCTCATTAGCACTATTAAGAGCAATTCAGTCGTGTTCCGACCAAAATCACACCATAATATGGCTGATAAGGATCAGACATGGATGAATATCAGATGATGATGACATGGCTGGCGTACGGGAAATACTCCATCCATGCAGCCTACACCAAGATCATACGATAATGTTGAGAAACTTATCAAAGCAAGATCTGTCTTCACGATGGTTATGGCAAATGTACTCCATATGTTAGCCTACTGTTTAGTAACCATGGCAACATTGTGCCCATACTATACGGCAGTCACCTGCTATATGGTTGATCTTATGAGTATATAGGTTGGCATGGTTGCATGGAAGAGTCTCAAAAAAGTGCAACTACCTCGATACAACCTTTTCTGGTATGACGGAGGTTAGGATGTTATAATACAGTCAGAGACAAATATTGTACAGGTACATAATTATGCAGATAAATTGTTTTACGTTTTGCCCCACTAACTACACGATGAAGGTAGAGACACCTGAGTTAACCATGCAGATAAGCATGATAATGTTGTTAGTTTTCATAGCTGTGCAGGGAAACTTGATAGCAACAACATTGATGATGATGATGACAATGATGACGATGATGACGATGATGACGATGATGATGTTGATGATGATGATGATCATCATCATGATCATAATGATGATGATCATGATGATGATGATGATGATGATTCATAGTACTTGAGTGTCCCTATTTCTCTGTTTCAAACATTCACCCACCCCCAAAAGCTACCAAATTAGGTTTATGAAAATGGGACAGTCCAATATTGATTTTGCTTGTATGATTCATTGATAGTAATGTATTTGCTTTCAATGTTTGCATTCAACTAAATTTTCTGTTCGTTTCCAACAAAATATAAATATAAATTACAATAATTTACAAAAAAAGGGAATACATATCGGAAACATTGGGGATCTACTTGTAAAATTGTGGATTCCTCAAATATAATTAAGACTATAGTGCGGAGTAATTATTACATTAACTACATGTAGTTCGTAACTACGAAAAGGAACTAGAAACCAAAAAGTAGAATGGGATACCAGCGGAGACGAAAACGGGACAAGAGAGTACAATATGCTTGCATGATGATTATGATTTTGATGTAGATTATACTGCAAACCTTAGTACACAAATGCCGCTCATTTCGCTCTAATTACTTCGATTGTACTATTAAATTTAAATTAATGATACATTTCAATATAACTGGTATACATAATTTCACAATGGCATAAAATGCAGTTTTCACATGTCATGTCAATTGTCGCATAAATGTGTTCACCTTATAAATTACCACAGATACAACATTGTTCAAAGATTTTAAAAGATATTTGTATACCTGTCTTGACATTTAGGACAATAATATTCATATGAAAATTAATAGATTTATGTGACACTTTATCAAACTACAAAATAATAAAGAATTTAGGCATTGTTAAACCCAATTCATATAGTCTTGGACATGATGATACTGACATTCATAAATTAACTATACATATTGTACACCACTTTTGTTCGTCACTATAGGTATGATGGATCACAAGAGCGACAGCAGCGATACCTCCCTGGAAACCAAGCTGACACTCCGGGGGAAGAAGCTACGCAAGCCCCGCACCATCTACACCAGCCTACAACTCCAGCAGCTCAACCAACGGTTCCATCAAACGCAGTACCTCGCCTTGCCCGAGCGGGCCGACCTGGCCGCCTCGCTCGGTCTAACTCAGACTCAGGTACGTAGCCACTGTCCTTTTAATTTTTATAATTTGTCTAAATGATACCCATTTTGCTAGGATGAAATAAATATTGTAAGACGGACAGACGATACAACGTTAAATTACAAACGCAGATGAACCAAGAGGATCGACTACTTGTTGACGCACCTTGCCCGAGTGGGCCTATACCTGGCCGCCTCGCTTGGTCTCACTCCGACTCTGGGACACAGTTTATTTTCATAGTCTTTCTTTAATCAATTTTACATCGTTTGTCCTGACGAAATTAATATTTTGAAATAGTCATTTCAGCACAAAACAAAGTAACAAAAGATGAACTGGTTCCACCATCATGATTAATTTAAATCTAAATGACCAGACGCATTCCCTTGCTCTGCCAGACATGCCGAGAGCGGCCAGACCTGGCCATATCGCTAGGTCTAACTCAGACTCCGGTACGCAGCCACTGTCAATTTAATACCTATCTAATTTATTATACATTTAGTTGATCCTACTTTGACAAAATAAATATTTTAGAGCAGTCGAAACAAAGCCAAGGCCACAATGTCGCTAAATCAAAGATCCGATATACCTACCGCGCTTCGACTTGGAGACTTCGATCTCTCGGTCTTATAATTATCAACTTTCGGGGTTTATTTCATGATGAATGAAGTATTTTGAACAGTCAACATTGTTAATCCACCGTCAAACATGCTTAACTCTTCTTGAGATTCCAAAATGAACCCTCATTGTTCTAAACATCCATATATCCGTAAATTACACATCTTGTTTTGGGGTTTTGTAAAGATTTTGGTTTGTCTCTTGACAAAATCAGATTATTATCCATTATTATTATATAAGTTATTTTCATGTAAATTGGATGAAACTCAAAGAACAAAGCGGCTCAAACAAATATCGTCATATAATTTATAGTAATGTATTGTCATCATTTTTAAGGATTGTGCAAATTAGAGTAAATGTGTCTAGTTTAACAAATTGAAACTACATAAGGATCAGATTTATAATGCAAAAAGTGGGATTGTTCAAATTGATTCTACATCAGTTGCATACTATGGGTCACTAGTCACAGTTGAAAAGAAAATCAATCCAGGATCATCGTTTGTATAACCTCAACAAATTGAAAGTCGTAAATTTTAATAAAAAGACATCCCAAATAAATATTGGTATAGATTTCCTGTTGTGTTGAAACACCGACCTCAATTGAGAAAGAAGCAATTTGTTATACCACTTGACAAAACACGATGAGTGATTGTGAATATACATTCTTGAAATATTAATATAATCTTTTTTGTCTGGATACATGAAATAATAATTGCGAGATTTGATAATTGAGAACGGGAGAGATATAATTTTTTTTATTTCAAACTTTTCCCACCATAATCAAGTCATACAAAGTTACAATCGGTCACAAAAAGTTATGGAGGGAGGATAAACTTTTGAAGATGAAAGAACTTTGTACAAGGATACCTCGGCGTCTGGTATATATGCCAACAATAATCGTATCACATGCGATGAATATAAAACAAAAAAACGGAGGAGACATGGAATGTATGGTAGCCTATTGAAGACGCATTAAATCGAGTGGTCATCGGAGACGCAATGTCCAGCGTATCCAGTGGCCGATAATAGCGGTCCAGACCACAGTATCATCCACTTCACGTTAATTAACTTACCCTTGATGACCATTCAATTTCGTTACAATAAAAAAAGGGGATTTATTTCAAATTTAAAAAGAGAGGGGGGCGAGTTGGAGCCGCGCATCACTCTGTCCTTTCAAACATGTCAAAAGGGCGATGATGTATCGCGTACACACAGCGCGCTTTGTTGTGCGATAGGTGGACAATGCGCGGATACTGGTACATGTACGGGATTCGTGGATAAACGCAAAATGCGACCCCGTAATAGGTGGGGATTGTAGAGCTTGGGAGGGGCATTTAGCGGCTCGCTGAACACCAAACGAGATGAAAAGGGCATGTCACCACTGGATGTAGCGGTGTTGTTGCCTTTGTTCATCCAATGCCTCATTAGTCCCAGTGAAGGCGTGCTATAATCATTTGCACTTGATCCTGATCCGCACCATTTAATAAGGCAAACTGTTGTATTAATTCAAGGCATGCATCGCTATTCAATTTACCGGAAATTACTTTCTTTTTATAATTGATCGCCCCTTCTCCTCCCCCTTCCCTGCATTATAGGCTACCAGTAGATGATCATGACTGTTAACTTAAAAGGCGTGATAATTGAGCGTGATTAAATGTGTCTCTATCACTTTATGAATGACGACTCGTCCTTTTGGAGTCTAGTTTTAAAGAGTTTCAACAATTATACAAATAATAATACAACTATATTATTTCAATAGGAATGATTATTTTGTAAGATTTCTTTAAAAGAGTTTACATGGTTATATCCGAAGCAAATAAGCATCTACATGATTATAATGATATACATAATTAATGTTTTCCTTTGGTATACACAAGCTGTTTAAAATAACGTTGCATTTAAAATAACACTAATTGGCAGTCAAATGCATTGATTTCGTTATATTCCCCATTAACGTTATTCATTTATGATACAACCTTTGGTATAAATATACATTCTGTCTTGTTTTAGTTCATAGCTAAGTTTAATCAGAAACGAAGTCCATGTGGTTATCTTTCCACATGGACAATATTTACTATCGATTACCGTCCTATAGTCGAATTTCATGGAGACAGGAATTTCCTAAATGATGCATTAGCTTTTGATTTTTAAGTCATGATTTATGACGAAATAAACCCCCAAACTATGCTAGCATTGGTGCGGGCTAAATTAAAATACTTGTTTGACGCTACCCAGCGTTAATATTCAGTATGTTCTCATGCATAAAATTATGCAGGTAAGTGTTGCTCTTTTAATACATTACATTCTTCTAGAATTGTTACAGTACAACATGCTAGCACTATTTCTCAGAAAGCAGTAGCGTTCAAATATCTCTTTAAAATGATATATTTGCCGAACTCCGAGAACCGGGTATCCTTTCAAAAAAAATCTCAGTCGGTAGCGTGTACGTACACTGTATATAATCGCACCGGGCATGATATGTTTGCGGATGGATTAATTATCTGGGGATTTGGTGAAAGAGTCAGGTCGTATTAGCCGCCATTGTACCCGACAATGCACGCACAAATATGGAAAAGGCGCCACAATGGGAAAGGTGTTTCTGGGCGCGGGACTGAATGGAAGGGCCATTTTCCGAGGTTTGTGCACAATTGAAAAGCGCATCGACGTGCAATCAGAAAGTTGTTATTCTTTTTCGAACTTCTGTTTGTCTAAGCTTCAGGCTACATTCAAGTAAACAGACAGAAAGAAAGGGACATATGTTGCAATTTAATCGTGCTTAATCGCGTTTAGTATTTTTTTCTATCACCAATAAGTCGCTTTTAAATGATTAGATTCCTGCTCTTTTGATACCATTTTTCTTCAAGTCGTGCAACATGCAGTTTTATGGTCCCCCGTTATTGTGTTTTAACTTGTTTATAACCACATAGTGTTACAACCTGCGCGAAAAAGGGAATTACAAAACCACACTTTCGCCCGAAAACCCGAATCTAACAAAGTTTTTGGACCATGCTTTGGGGGATAGGTTTCAATTCGTCCTCTGTTTTTCGATGTTGATTTCTTTATTGAAAGATTGTTTGCCATCCCCTCTGTGTACAGAATAATGTTATGCTCGTGAATTTCCGTTATTGTTTGGTGTAAAACACCAAGGCCGTTACCCAAAGGAATTTTCCTCTTAATTGGCTTTGTTACATTATTATTTGCCAGTATGAATACCACTTGCTTTCTTGTCGAAAACAAAGTTTAGTTTAAATTCTTACGACTTTGTTGCAAAACGCTCGTGTCCTTGCTCGCCATTGCCCTGGAGTGTTTTCTACACAAAAGCCTCGAAACTATATAACAAAAATCGTGTTTTGCACAACTTTGCACCCTGGTTATATATATTTCGACGCATCTAATGATACAAAAGTACAAAATAGTAAACGGTAATTTCAACAATCACTTTGCCGACCAATTAATTGTGTTTTACGTGGGCTGGAGTAGCAAAGAAGCCCGGGGGACTTGTTGAGGAGTATCCTTGTTGTCGCTAATTTTCACATGCTCCAGGCCTCCTCAGTTAGCGCACAATGGACCTCTCCCCCAATGAACAAGGGTGAATTTGTCCTCTCAAACATAACATTTCAGTCGTTATTATCGGTACAAATTTGTTAATCTTTAGGAATGATTGATGGCAAAATATAAAATTATACTATTGATCATGAAGCGAGCAATGCCATCGCATTCATAACGACGGTATACCCTAAACAAATTTCCTGTCGTGGAAAATATAAAGCGTGGGGCAATATCATATATAATAAAACCGATCACTATAATTTGTAAGTTTTTTTATATTTAATCTAATAGCTTGAAATAACATTTAAATGGATAGTTGAGTTTTGGTAGAGAGGGCGCTACACAAAATCAGTTTGTTGTGAGATAATGAAAAACTGAGTGTCAAGTTCGAAAGAGCATACAATTTTAATGACAGAATAAACTTTACTTGATCAAAATCGGTTCAGAAATGGCTAAAATATCCATAAACATAACCATTTGTAATAAATGTGGGGCCCCACAATTATTAGAGAATTTTGAACCAGTCGTTAAAAAATTCTTTAAAATGCTTCCTCTTTTCAAAAATTTACAAAAGAGGTTTTTAAAGGGACAGATCCACTTTTACAAAACGTCTCAACAGCTTTCAGTTGACGGATGGGGATCAATGTAACACGCAAAAAAAAATCAGAGCGAACAGCCCTCTAATTTGGATTCTACGAATGAAAAACGAATGCGTCCCTCCATTTAAACTATATATCGGTCAATAAAGGAGTTCAACTGATTTAGCATAGTATTACAACAATATAGTACTAATTCTCGTAAAGGTATTGTGAAGCCGACATTTGTTAACGTATGTCACGGAAAAAGATCTCAAAAAGAAAGAATATATAATAACATGTAGTCAGTTTAAGCGAAGTTTGGGTATTTTGCTTGGTAAACGCTCACACATTAGTACTTATGCGCGGCTCACGTAGCTAGCGGGGGTCACGTAGGGGTCATGCATTCCGATCTGGCACTCCGTGAAATCTATGTACGAACTTACTCACCGGCCAAAAATACGTATGTACATAATTAACCGACGTCCCTCAGTTTATTCAGTTTTAGGTCTATAACTCCACGAAAAAGAGATTTCAAGCCCTAATTTTTTCAGGCATGCTATTAAATGACATTTCCTTTCATATAAGACAATAACCTCGCAACTTTTGAATTTTGGCTTGCAAAAGTGGATCTCTCCCTTTAAATAGTTGTTGATTATGTCTCTATCGAATCACTATTTCAACAAAACATCACATGCACAATATTTTATTTAAAATGGATGAAACCAATGAGTTTTTAGAGAGTGCCCTTTTGAGTTTTAACGGCTCTTTTGGAATGATAACAGGCTTTTTACTTAGTCATTTGTAATTTGTTATTCCTTTCGAGCATGGTGGAGCTGTTAGCTGTTAGTTTGTAATGTAATGGTGCATGTTTTGGTTATTAAAATTCGGTTTGACAAAAACTGTACTCTCTTTACCACAACTCAACTATCCCTTTAACTCTTAGTTGTACCTAGCAATTATGGAAAGCAATTTGTAGCCTTGGAACAAAACATTATTCAAAAGCAAAAAATACAATAAGTTCAGACTTTCTACACAAATTTATATGAATAATTTCAAGACCATTTGATAATAACACATATAACGAATTTTTACTAATATTAATGCCTTTTCAAAATAATTTGTTCAACAATTTTACAAAGAAACTAACGGTTTTCCATAATAGTTAGGTCCAACTTAGAGATAAGTTTAAATTTGAATCGTTTTGAAACACCCCCTAGATATACATGTAGGTGGGATACACACCTGCCTATTTCTGGGGGTGTTTCACAAAGATCCCAAGTCGAACTTAACACTAAGTTTGACTTAACAATTATGGAAAGCCAATTATGGAAAGCCATTCGTAGCTTCGGAATTAAACATATTCAAGAGCCCAAATGCGAATTTGTTACACTTTCCACAAAGTTTCACATCAATAACTTGAAGTCTCTTCGATAAATGAATAATTTTTGTAAACATTGTAGGCATGTTTTAAACTCGTTTAACAATTTTACAAAGAAACTAAAGGCTTTCCATATTTTTAAAGTCCAACTTAGTGTTAAATTCGACTTGGGATCTTTGTGAAACACCCCCTGGTTATAGACATGCAGTAGCAGTCGAATATTGATGGAGAACCACTCAGGGCGGGGCTCTAGTGGTTCAGTCGGTTAGAGCACCAGTCTTGTGATATAGACATGTGGCGGTTCGAATTCAGCTAATGAGCTATTTAAAGTCAAAACATTTATTTTCTCAAATTGTACACATAATATTCGTAATTATGATATTATTAAATTGCATCCAATGCATGGATACGAATAAAAGCAAGTTTTGAACTTTGAACTGAATGTAGGTAAAATATTTAAAGTTGTTATGGAGTATTTGCAGTGGAATCATATTAGGATAGAGACTGGTTCAAGTATTCACTCTACTGTTCATCATAATGAATTCCTAATGCACAAGGTTGCTGCAAGCACGAACATTTTTAAACCCCAACAAATGTCACAATATAAAGTCAGAATGCTTGCCACAATCGATATCCAGATATGCAAATGTTAGACAGTGTCACGAGGTCTGGTATGCCCAATCGTTACTTTTTGGCATTGACCAGCGTCACAAATGCACCGTATTCTGTTATTGAATACAAATATATGCCGGCAGTTTTAGAAACAAAAGATAATTAAAATTAAATTAACGTTTACACGGAGATTAAACAAAAATAAATATCGTCGTGTTTTTGTGCTGAAAAACAATACCCAAGTTTACCCAAAATTATAACATTGCACTCTATCTTACCATGTAGATGTTGTTGGAAGATAGAATCCGAAAGGACTGCAGCACTATTCCCTAGTATACCGATTCCGTCTGATAATCTATCCTTACTCTCTCGGCTTCAACTGCGCTCTGATATGTTCGTGGGTTTCAACTCGCGTTTAAATATCTTCATCATGAGTATTTATTTTAATTGCATGTTATTACCTGATTACATTTGATTTGATACAGAGGCATCCTTCACGGTGCATTTGCCGCTATTAGTTATAACTGCGTACACATAATAATTGTACGTATACACCCCCGAAATAATTACACATAATCATCATAATTTAATTTGATAATATAGGGAGCTTATGGCATGTATAGTGATAGTTGGCCCAAAGTCGTGCTGCATCATTTGCCAGTGTAATGGGGTAATGTGATGTGGCGGCCCACATACGGTCATCTTATTGTCACGATTGTCAACGAGGGCTAAAAGTTAAATGTTGAGTTATTAAAGGGTTATCTGTTGAGAATGTTTGATTAAAGGCCCGGTCACATATCACCGGATAGCGTAAACGGATGCCCGACGGAGAGTAACATTTTCAATCCGTTCGTCCCCGTTCGCATGCGTTTCTTGTCCGTTCCTTGTCAGGCGATGTAAGTTGTTCTATCCGGCGGAATATTTTGTGCATGAGGCGATGGAGACGACTTTCACCACCGGATAATTTTATTTTGCAAATGTTCTATTCGTCGGGCATCCGTTTACGCTATCCGTTGATATGTGACCGGGTCTTAAATTCGGGAAGCGGGGATACATGAGGGAATGAAGGAGCTTCTTTCATTCGGGATTCGGCGAACAACCGACGTCTTCATGTTCCGATTGTTAGAGCAAATCTCTTGTTTCAAAGGAGGGTCATTTTCGTATTAATCACGCAAGATTGGTCAATTCAGGCTTAACTACCGGTAAACCCTTGCATGGAATCATTACTCGCGGTCTTCTTTCCGTTTGATTGAAGAACATAAATGTTCACGGAGACCTACCTCTTCTATTTATAGTAACTGTTTAAAGGGATAGTACAGTTTGGGTCTAACAAAATTATGATACATAAAACTTGTCAGTTATCATTAAAAACTAACAGTAATAATTTAATGATGCCTGAATGGTAGACCAAAACAACATAATACAAAGCTAAATTACAGGGCTGTTTTCATTTTTTTAAATAGCTGTTAACACAAGAGGGTGCCCTCCTAACACATCAAGTTTCAACCATTTTAAAAATTGAAATATGTGAATGTAATGTTTGGTAAAAAATAATTATTCAATAGAGAGATCATAAAAAAACAATGTTAAAACCACTTTAATATATCTTCAGAAATTTGTAGGATTGATAAATATTGTCTAATAATTATCATTCAATAAAAATTGGTCCCCGTCAATTAATTCAATCAGATAAATTCATGGATATTTTAGCCGTTTCTGAACCAATTTTGATTTAAAAAGAAAACGATTTGGTAATTCGTAACTTCATAATCATGAATATGACAACATTCGTCTCAAATATAGTAGTGCACACAGTCATGCGTTTCAATAAAAACAAAATAGATAATGTGGATACGGGGGGGAAATATAAATCAATAACCTCGAAGATTCACACAGCGTGTAGTCAAAGTTTTATTTATTAATCTCACATATACCTAAATAAATATTAACTATTTATTTTGTATCTGGCAACGATATGTTTTTTTAGGATTAAATTCGCTTTCAGTATGCATTTCCAGATTTGTTGAATTTTCGGCTGATGTCCATAATTATCTCCTTTAAAAGTTAATCTTGTTTTCACCGCTAGCTTGCGGATTCCCTATGGCGTCAAGTCGAGTAAAGTGCGATCTATACAAACAAAACAACTACAACAACTAAACAAACAATAAATAACAACGGGAAATTGATACCCTTTCCTTTACTACCATTATGATTTAATTGGGCCCACGCGGGCCCCTCCTTTAAAGCTGTAAAGTGAACACTTCGTGTGTTTCTTCCAACTATAGATAAGTAAAGAATACTTGAGTATATTTACTTAAAATAAGTGCCCGTTAAAAAGAGCATCTTTTACCGTAAATGCCTAAAGATGAGATGAGGTGGAGCGATGCGGATTTGAACAGGGGCAAAATCCTCCTGTAATCAATCGCCAGTTAATCATCCCTTTCCCTAAACCGATGGCTGACTTACAAGGCGCGAGGGGCTTATCTCTCTTGTTTGCTCCTCCCTCCTTAATGAAAATTGCAAATAGGGATGAAGAGAAAGTTTAAGCCAATCTCCCCCCCCCCCCCCCTATTCGTACTCTTTATTCGGCGAATTTTTCTTCCAATTATGTGATTTGTGGTGTCCGCTCACCACAACCATCGTCACATGGCTGGGTAAAAAATCAAAGTAAAAAAGTAAAAGAACAATTTTTTTTTAAAGGGGGGCAAGTGTTTTAGAGTCAATGAATTTAAACTCTTCATGCGGAAAAAAACAAAATCTTATAGGGATCTAGTTAGTTTGTTGTCATGTACAAGAAACTGAAGAAAGGTTGATAAAATGTGTATTTCTGTGACCCGATATGCCCAGAGTGGTGTGTGAAAATTTCAAATGAACATGAACGTCATAATTATGACCGAGTAATGAGTGATAATGTAAATTAATGCTTGCTAACTCATTGCACTGACTTTGTGGACTGTTTTTATATTGTTATTATTTATTTATTTAGTTTTATTATCATCATCACCATTATCACCACCCTCACAATTATCACCATCATCACCATCATCACCATCATCACCATCATCACCATCATCACCATCATCACCATCATCACTATCATCATCAGCAGCATCATCATCACCATCATCATCATCATCATCATCATCATCATCATCATCATCATCATCATCATCATTAGAAGTAGAAGTAGTACAATTTGCTTATTTAACACAACTATTCATTTTAAATATTGATCGATATAAAGACGTGTCTCGGTTTAAATAATAAAAGATTATAATTGTTTAAAATGTCATTATATATTATGATTATACGTTAAGATTTGGTTTCGCTTCAATTATCATGTAAATATCAATATTCTATTTCATGTCAGTAGATGTTCCTATTTGTGTCGTTTTGTATTCGAAATAATTGATTTGTCGGGTATAAGCATATGCACGGGAGAGCAATCTAATCGATTTATTTTCCAGTATATATATAGTGTTTTGTTGTCATCAGATTTCGTCTGAGTGTTTAGTATTATTACGTAACATTATGTTAATGCATAAATTGCATTTTATGTGATATTTTGATGTACCGCAAAATATGTTAGTTTCAAGAACATACAAAATGATTATTGTTAAAAATGTCTCTATTATTTCAATCAAAGTCGTTCTTAGAATATTTATTGTATGTATATTTCTTCCTTTTTTTTCACTTTCAGGTAAAAATCTGGTTCCAAAATCGGCGTTCAAAATACAAGAAGATCTTGAAGCAGCAGAACAATTCCAACAACAGCAACGCCAGCACACCTCACCCCGACATGAGTCAGCAAAATGGCCACCAGATTATGCATGGCGATCAGACACCGCCAACGCCACTGCAGTTGCAGCCACCGCTGACTCCGCAGTTGCCGCAACCACCATCGTCCCAGCAGCAGCAGCGACCCTCATCGCACGAGGCCGGGCCGCCGCCGCCACTCCACCAGCCGCCAACGCCCATGGGGCCTCATGTCGACACACACGTACGCAAGGCCTCCCCGCCGCTCACCCACTCACAACAAGCAGCTCATCACCACCACCACCACCAGCATCACGCCAACGCCATCCAGCCCCATCACATGCCCATGGGTCACCCACTCAGTCCGCCGGGAGTGTCGCCTGGCATGCCGCCAACGTCCGCTCGCTGGGAGAACGTGGATGCAGGCGGAGCGGGCAGAGGTGATGGTGGCGTCGGCGGCGGGAGCGCGGCGCCAGGCGTGGGAAATGTCGTCAGCCCCCACGGGCCCGGCGGGGGTGCAGGAGCCTCTCATCCCGGTATGGACATGTTGTCAGCGGCTTCCATGAGAGATAATTACTACGCAACACAGCATCCGCCCTCCTCCTCATCTCACCCGCACTCATACCACCACCACCACCATCCCCACCCCCAGTATCCCTGGTACGGGCCACAAGACATGGAGGGCCGATCGCAGTACATGGGCCAATCAACAATGGCGCATAGCATACCACTATGATCCGCACATTGTGGGCTAGGATTCGAACATTATGTGGCCTTTTACCAAGTACATTTAAAAGTGGACATTATTTTAATTTGGTATTATGTTTCTGTATTGTATTACTTTAAGAACATTGAATATGACAAAAAGGTGTTTTATTGGATTGTGTGTGCTGAAAACAAATAATACGCAGTGCTGTGCAATTTTCAGATTGGTATTCCTCCTGTGATTATGTTCTAAATCCATACGATCAAAGGTCAATGTTGATTACCATGTAATGACATACGTATTAGACGCCCTACATTTTCCCGGGTGGGCTATGTACACAGTCTATGGGGATTTCAGAATCTCGAAGGGAACGGGTTAAAGGGGTAAAATAATAATAATGTTTCGATTTATATAGCGCCTAATATGATTGATAATCATCTCTAAGCGCTTTACAATGATAATATTACCCCCGGTCATAGGATACAATGCAAACCAGCACACATTGTGTGCACCATCTCCACTCCCTGGGGAGCATTCCTTCCAAGCGCTCATGGGCTCAAGAAGATCGTTCACATAAGGCTTTCACCTCCTACCGAGTAGTTCAGTTTTGGTAGAGAGGGCGCTGCACATCACAATTTTGTTGTGAGGTAATGAAAAACTGAGTGTCAAATTTGAGAGAACATGCAATTTTAATGGCAGAATAAACTTTATTTGGTCAAAATCGACCCAGAAACTGATCTTATAATTATTTGGGGCCCAAATAATTAGATGTTTTTTTCAAAAAATTAAACAAATGCTTGCACTTTTTTTTTTTTATTCAAAAGCGTTTTTTAAATAGTTGTTGATGATCTCTCTATTTAATTATTGTTTCAATAAAACATCACAATCATGCATAATTTTGTATGAAAAATGGTTGAAACCAATGCCTTTTTAGAAAGCGCCCTCTTGTGTTTTAATGGCTCTTTTTTTAATGATAACGGGCTTTTTACTTAGTCGTTTGTAATTTTGTATACCTTTCGAGCATGGTGGAGTTATAACTAGTAGTTTATAGTGTTACTGTCCAGGTTTGGTTACTAAAGTTCAGCCTTACCAAAACTGTACTACCCCTTTAAAGTGGTCATCTTTAGCATAATACGACAAAATAGAATTCGACTGTTCGATTCCATCATTCATAAAATGCATGTGTACCTCTGATAACCATATAGATATGGCTTTACCCCTTACCAAAGACGATTCATTGCAACAATAATGAATAATACATTAAGATTAACATGTTACCGTGCATGTAATAGATAGAGAGACACCTAAAATAGAGAATAGATTTCAATATATAAACACACATTAATTGTTATTCATTATCAGATATTTAGAGAGTTGGCTGAACAAACGGTGTAAAAATATTATGTTTCATGTTATAAAACTGATTATGGCTGTTATGTGTTTGTTGTATTTTCAAAATGTAACAACAAATAACGGTTGTGAACAAACATTTATTTCTTCAGGGGTTCATATTCAATGATATTGCTGACATTCTTGTGTTGCCAAATATGATACTATTTTGTTATGATTGTTTATAATTATTAGAGGAAATTGGCATATTTCCGATTAAAAGTTCCACATTTGTTTCCTTACTGTATATGTATAAAATAATTGATATAAATTAGAATACAACACAAATGTATTTGCTCATTTTCATGTAAGTCATTATATTCCTGGACAGTTTCCCTATGTTTGAAAAAATAAATTATGTATTATCAACACAAAGTTAACTTATGATATACACATATTGAAATTAATGAAAATGAGCAAATAACATTGTAATACACCGGGAATATAATTTGTGACCTCCTAGGCTAGCTCCTGTGCCCATATTCATGAAAGCTCACTCAGCTTCTCCTATAGATGTATAGTTTGGGACTAGGACAACTGTTTGTTACTCACTAAAATACTACACTTAGCAAGGAACTATTAAATAGCTAGCGGGGTTTTATGAATATAGGGTCAGGTTGCTAGACCATTGCTCGGCTTGGGCTCTGTAAAGTGTCCTTAAAGGGATCTAGTAATTTTGGTGACATGTGCAAAAAGTGATGAATGGTTGATTCAATGTATAATGTTGTTATCTGATATGTCCACTGGGTATTGTGTGAAAATTCCAAGTTAAATGGACGTTATATGGCCGAGTAATGAGAAAATGCAAAGTGATGTTCACAAACTCATTGCACCCACTTTGTACACGGTTTTCGCGATCCGTTGGATTATTTAACATCTGAACACTTCAATCGTAAATATCTTTTTAACGAAAGGGAAATTTGAAAAACCGAAACCTGTCCCATGATTTTATTGTTAATACGAATACAACAAAGTATGAAGGAACCGCTAGAATTCCAATTGTATTTTGAGGATTTGGACAATGTTACTAAGTCCCTTTAAAGTCGTTCTCCCCAAAGTCATGTCAGTGCTCGGGCCAGTCAAATTTATTTGTGCTTTTATTTTTTGTTTAGGTTTTGTAATATTTAGTCTCTTACAATGAATAACGTTTTACACATTGAATATTGGACTAAATTGCAACTTGTAAATAGATAATTTCGTCATGTTTATCAACAGGTAATTGAACATGATAACACGAATTGCAGCTAACTTGTGTATGTGTGTGAAACACCAGATGGCCTGGTAGAAAAGTATATTGGTTTGTTTTAAATACTTATTTATGTGTTCTGGTTATGTGTTCCGGTGTGTCACTAAAAGTGTGCGTATTATTTTTTTTATTGTCTTTAGCATGTGATTGATCAATAACAATGTTATATACATTTATAAAGCACTTTCTTTAAAGAGATCTAGTAACTTTGTTGCCATGGTTGATATAAATGTGTGTGATTCTTGTCTACTTATGTCTACTAAGTAATGTGTGAAGATTTCGCGTTAAATGGATATGGCTGAGTAATGAGCGAAAATGCTATGTGATATTCACTGACTTTGTACACAGTTATAACCTTCCAGTGGAAAATTAAAAATCTGAACACTTCAATCGTAAATATATATTTTTGACGACAGGGAAATTTGACAAACCGAAACCTGTTCCATGCTTATATTGGTAATACGAATACACCGAGGTATAAGAACCATTAGAGTTCTAAGTAAGATTTGTGGATTTGGACAATGTTACTACATCTCTTTAAATATGTTGTTTTTAGTATAAACGATGACAACGAGTGAGAAGGAATCCCATGTTGTATATGACAACTTCCTATGTGATGAATTAGGCTTAAAAAATAGAATATAAATGTATGACGCCAAAACAAAAAACAACGGTAAAAAAAATGACACTGACATGCTGCCTTGGCTGGTGTATTTAATTTTTTCATAATTTAATTTTTCTCATAATTTTGATTTGAATACAGGTTAACATTTGACCATGGATATAAGAACAATATAAACAAATACGTAACTTATCGCAGGGAACATATTTTGTTTCCGCATCAAAACCTTTAGATAGAACTTCTAATAAATCATATCATGTGTAGTTATATTATGTTAACATCTAAATGTACAAGGGTACATGTTATGTTCATGAGGCCGTCTTATAAGTATTATATATATTCTGTTTGACATACCGTACACAAACATGAGAGAAAGCTTCCCAAAGGACATGATATTTCATATTAACACATTATAATTGTATGTAAATTTGGTTTATAATTGACCCGATTGTTATTGGTTTCTATAAGATTAAGCCAGCTATAAAGAAAGATGATTTAATATCGCAAGTACGTGTTGTGGATCACCTAGTAATTATTTTTTCGGAAGAAGGTATATTGCAATTATGTTTTGTTGTTGTAATGTTGATGATGTTTTGAACCAATGGTTATTTTAACTCATTTATATCTGTGTCGTGACCATGGCAGTATTGTTTGGGTGGTAAAAACAAAAGTATTACAAATGTAAAACACTGGTGCTTGTGATAATATTATGTTTGAATCGTATTGATATGTCTTTGTTTTATTATACTTATTTTGTCTACAATGTGCCACCAAATAAACAAGCACAATAAACATCCAAATGTTGAATGTTTTGACTCGTTATTTGAAATGTTGACTATATATCCGTATAAAACTAATCAGACATTTCGTTTAAACATTATGTGCGTGACTTTTTTTATTATTGAAAATTGCAATACAAAGTTAAGTTGAAATTATTTCGATTTTGTAGTACGCTTATACATGCAATATTAATGAGCAACGCCATCAGTGGATATCACTCACTATATTCAAATTTCTCTTAAAATATATTTTAGTTATTTTGATTCAAATCTAATTGAATTAAATTTGTGAAGGGACATTTGCATTCAAATTCGCTAGCTTTGTGCTATCGAGTATATACATGTATATACTTATTTATTATAGATAAAAAGTATTATTATACCTATAACAGTTATAGTTATAACAATATTTTGTATTCATAATAAATACTGTATTAACATGAAGATGTGTTAAAAAAACTTACAATTTGGGTTTACTTCAACATTAAACTTACACAACTTGTAATATATCAACCGTTTAATTGCATCAAAGCTATAGGCTTTACTAACTTTCGAAAGGTATATGTAATTCATAATGTGTTAGTAAACGTGTATGGTTGTGTGTTTGCGTACGTGTATGTGTGTATGTGTGTGTGTGTATGAGATTGTGAGATGGGGATTGTGTGTGTGCCTTGTAAAAGGTTTGTGCAGTTGGGGAATTGTATGTGTGCGTGTGTTTTGTTTGTGAGTCGTTGCATCTGAGGACAAAATGATTAAGAAAAGCTTGGAGTGGTTGAGGGTAGATTTAATTGGTTGGTGACTTGCTGGTGAACTGGTAATAAATAAACTTAAATTAGAATGGCCCAGTACTAAACAAATGTGCCCCAATAATAAATAAAACATCATAAAAGAAATTGTGCTAGTAGTAAATAAAGGAAAGAAAGTGGCGTAATATTATACAAAAGAAAAGCAGGCTAGTATTAAATTAAGGAGCAAATAAAAGGTTGCTACAGTCCGTGGCGTGCTTAGCGAGGCGAATCACTTTCGCTCGTGGTGGCCTGGCGGTCCTCAGACAGTTTGGCGCTTTTCCCAAACTTTTCCTTTCGATTGTCGATTGTTTCCTTTCAGAACTGCCCAAACAAGTAATAGAGAATTCCATGACAATAATGCCGATATTGTATGTTAAAAAAAACACGACTATACAGGGTCTATATAGATACTTAAAGTTGCACCCACCCCACTCTTTCTACCTCTTTATATCCACTCTTTTTTTTAAGTTCTTGCTTTCGGATTCTTCTTTGAGATGGCGACTCATCTGAAAAACAAGCCATTAAAACTTTCTATACTTTTTTTTTTACAATGATCGGCTGGTCTGATTCTGGGTTGGTCCCTAGTGGTGAGGGTCGCATTGTACCGGGGCGCACTGGGCCTATTACGGCATTGATTATCACTACCTCGTGCCATTGTTCCCAAGCCCACGGTGCATGCGCGACGCTTTTGAAGACGATTTTCTCCTATTCTTTTCAAGAATACGCACAAAAATGAGAAACTGAGAAGGATGGAAAAGGTATTGGACGGGTCCCACCATCAGTATGGACTCTCTAGTAATCTTCCATTGAATTCTCTTTTAGCGATCACTGAAAACACGATCGAGATTATCGGGAGAAGACCTCCCCAATCCGCAGTATTCAAATAATGAGATTATGAGCACGGTTTCATAGTGTGTAATGAAGTGAACGGTATCTGGCTCGACTCGCACAAAGGCGTCAAATGACGCTTCCATTGATACATTAACGATATTTTATTATGGGTCGACCGCGAGATCTATAGAGGGACTTAGCTGAAGATAGGGTAATGAGGGCATTTGCCCCCACCCCTTTTAGGGAGTAATGCCCCCTCACTATCCCAGAGCCATATAAATGTCTATAATAACGGCATATAATGCTATAGCTCCCTTCCCATTTTAACTATTGAATTATATAGCGCTATGTTATTCCTTTTCTCTTAAGTGAAATCTCCCCCATTTTGCCTACCTCACCCCCCTCCCCCCCCCCCCCCCCCCACCTTCCACTTGTCTCAACCCCGGGTACGCCTTCAGACCCTATATATGCTATAGCGCAGTGGTGGTATGGAGCGGCGTGGCGCTTTTGCTGCGGAACTTGTGTCGCATTTCACACCAGGTTATTACATGTTGGTTTTAACCCCCGTTTTATCACACCTCTCCCGGTAACAACAAAACACGCTTTCGATTTGCGAGTGATAAAGAAATTACAGAGAAGTGTTAAAATCTATATCAGTGATAAATGAAAAATCCATACACAAGTAGTTAAAATATTTGTTCGCGCTGACTCTGCAGTACTTATCCAATATACTCCAGATAAAACGACTACCTAATGGTTTTCGGAAAGTGATTGGAGGAAAAATTACACGCTTTATATTCTGTGACACGATAATTTTGACATTTTGCAGACCATTGCTATAAAACTATAAAATAATCGATATTTCAACGCAAGACTGATGAAAGGATGTTAAATATTGATTTGAATCTGAAAAAAGGACACATTTCCGCCATATCGTTTACAATCATTCTTCTTCAGGATAAATAATGCTTGGAAATTGGAATTGACATGTAACAAAAAGCACATTGATACAGCGTATGAATTATTGAGATTTAGTTTGAGTTTTAACCAATCGATGACAAAATGCAATTGATAATGTTTTCATTCGTAATTTGCTAGCCCTGATTGTTGCGCATGCATCTTTATTATTCTCCTCGACTGATGAAGAGTTGTACTACATACATAATCGGCTAAACCACACATGATTTGTATGTTTTTGTTTGTTATTTGTCTGTTTGTTTGTTTGTTTGTTTATTTGTTTGTTTTTGTGTAATGTTTGTGTCGTTTATTTATCTTTTATTTTTTGTTTTGTTAATGGTTAATTTGTCTTTTTGGTTACATGTTGACCCGAATGATATTACACCAAAAAAAAAAAAAACAAAAAACAAAAAAAAAAAAATCAGATATAATTGTTTAACCCAATTTGAGCCCATTGAACACGTTGAAGGCTATTATGACTAAATGCTGGTATATATTTTATATATGTTAATAAAGGTTTTCTCGGCCAATTTCGTAAACTTTTCATTCGTGTTGATAAGCGTTTCATTCAAATTCGCGAAATTAAGCTGAAGTTCAAAATTGTATTTTCTTCATTCTATTCACCTCTTCGCTCAAGTGATTTAGCACTTATAGCATTCAATTTAAAAAGCACACTATTAGCATTCAATTTCGCCAACGGAATTCACGGGAGGCGGTATTACGTAACCACGAATTTTCCTGCTTTAAATTGAATTACAATTTTACGAAATAGAAACACGTTTTAAATTGAATGCAAACAAACTGTTTTCGAATGATCGTTATATGAATTCAAATGCTAAAAAACGAATTTGAACTTTAAAAAATACAGCTGCGGTGACAAAATCAGCGAAATTGAATGCACACAAAATGGATTCGTGTAGCCGTGCACCTTACGAAATTGAACGAGAAATCCTATAATTGTACATTCTCCTTTGACCAGGACCTGGGGGTGTTTCACAAAGATCCTAAGTTGAACTTATCTCTAAGTTGGACTTAAAAAGTATGGAAAGCCATTAGTTTCTTCGAATATTTTTTTTTTTAAGTCCTTTTTCAAAGGCATACAATTTTGATTTAAATCATTAATTTATTTTCTATTATCAAGGAGATTCCATGTTTTTTTTTGGTAAAATTTACGACAGTCTAAAATACTTGCATTCTTGGTTTTGAATATATTTTATTCTAAGGCTACACATGACTTTCCATAATAGATAGGTCCAACTTAGAGTTAAGTTCAACTTAGGATCTTTGTGAAACACCCCCAGGTCTTTAATGGGTTAAATTTCACAAATATCGCCAAAATATGAACAACATCAAAACGGTGCTTTCAAAGCAGCCTCTTATGTAACCTTGGGGTGACCTGATTGATTATGTTGGTATTAAAACGTTTCCCCTCTTGTCAAAGTATATACAAATTAATAACAAAAGCGTTAACTGAACTTGCAACCATTATGCCCCCTTTATTCCCAACTTATATACAAAATTGTATTTGTTTAATATATATACATATTTGACAAGTACATGCTAACCGCCTGTAATCAAAGATCGACTATAAAAGGGGAATCTGACTTTATCGGGAATATTCATCTAACGCGTATAGAGTCTATTAATTATTCCCCAAACTATCAATTAAAATGTTCAGAAAAAAACTGTAGATGGATCTCCGATGCCTGCGAACATGGCGAATCTCTCGGGGCGATTTGATTAATGAGCGCGATATGATTCGAAGGCCGCCAGTTTTCCACGCGGGAATCCGTCTAACTGCGAGCGGGCTGCCGTCCTCGAGTCTCCCCGGGAGGACTGGGGCCAGGGACGCCTGAGGATTCGGTCTGTCCGGGTAATGAGCACCACTCCACGTCCCTCTAGTGAAAACAACGACATTATTTTGTAAGATTATTTTTCATGTATGTATGACCTGTGCGGTATAACCGTATTCCGTTTTGTATTGTGCATGTTCACATGGTCAGGAATCATTTTGGAGCAAAAGTTAGGTTTGAACTATGGTGGTATCTAATCACATTGTATTCAGTTGTACAACATTCACAGCATTCTCAGGCTGCCTATGTAGCGAACATGGCTAGTCTTTTTCATATGATAAATATTAAATCCATTGTATCAAACTTGATATCCCAAACGTGATATCATGTAAATGTAAATGAAATTATGATATTTTAGACACGAATCCACGAAATGTGTTAGGAACTAATTGTTTAGTTGTAATAGTTGATTGATTCATAAATATATATATATTATATAATACAAAACAAGGCAGTTGGTATACTGAAATTCGTTTTGTTAACAATCAAATTATAATATATAGTAGGAAGGATATCAGCTGAAAGAGGATTATAGAGGATATTGAACTTAAAGTTACGATTATTGGTAAATTAAATTGAAAGAATTCGAAAAACATGATATGGTAAGTAAATTTGTATTATTGACCTAAAATCTAAATATAAGTATCAACATACAAATTCATCTGACATATATATAGCATTTAACAAAAATATCACTATCACTATAATGGCAAGAAGGGCTAAAAAATGTTTTACAATTTGTTAAAGGAAACTATTATTATATAATAACTAGAAGTATAACTTAACTGTATAAATAAAATGTATTCAAGCGAAGTTCATTGCAACCAGATAAAGTAAGGATTGTGTACAAGAAAAATACAGTGAATACAATGATGTCATGTTTGATAGTTTTCTTGCTATTGACAAGATTGAGGCTTAGTAATTTGAATTTAGAATTAATGTTTGCTGTGGAGTTTCTTCGTTTCTTTTACTTTCTTTCTACAATCCGAGCAGAACGTTAACAATATACATTAACGCAAAACGTGATGTAATGTTATTTTAACTGTAGGTAATAAGATGTAATGGCTCATGCATGGCTTGCGCATAGCAAAGACAAATCATTATCTTATTAAGATATAAACGTAGAGTCATAATCGTTCTTTTGTTCCAAAAGTAAACATATAATTCCCTTTTTTCGGATGCACCTAACGAAAGATTGACAACTAAAAGTAGAGGGGTATTCTCTTAACCCTTTGACCCTGTTGACGTTTCCTGCATGCATACACTGCGCAACATTATGTGTGTTTTATGATTTTAATATTGCGCAACTTTAACGACCAAATCATCCCCGTTTGTTTGTTTGTTTGTTTGTTTGTTTGTTTGTTTGTTTGTTTGTTTTCGGAATTGTGTTAAACAATATAAGTCAACATTATATTGCATCAATACAACTAGACTAATATTCTGTATTGACCAATGGTACTGCTTTATATTATTAAAGTTAATATTTAATTTCCTGACTTGATACTTATGTCCTTTTTTTAACTTTCCCATAAATCCATAATCTGTATTTACATAATATTATTTGTGGCTTTGTTCATTTCATAAAGGATATATTATACAGCAGCTGTTCTCAACAAATTTTGTTATGAAATTATATGGTTTAGAGGTGAATTCTATTCAAATTAGGGTGTGTTTTTTTTCCAGCACGTTCTCTACATGATAGCTTAAATGTTAAAGAGCGTCATTCACGTGCTCAGTGTTCCTGAAAACACCGCTTAATGGATCCCATTGATTAACCAAGTCCACATCTATTGATTTCCGTATCAGGGGTTCTAAAGAAGGTTGGATGACGACAAATGAACCTAAACACACCTAAATGAACCCTCAGGGGTTGGTCTATTACCCACATAGTCCCAAGAGGATATACCATTTAGGCTTACTGCGGTTCTATATTATTATCCTAATAGAGCCTATACTAGTATATCATGTCGGTAGCAGGATCACATTTTGTTGATATACCACGTATACTGTTTACTCTGTGTCGTTGTATAATGTGCGTTGCAATGGATTTGTGTTTGTTTGTTTGTTTGTGTGTGTGTGTGTGTGTGTGTGTGTGTGGGTGTGTGTGTGTGTGTGTGTGTGTGTGTGTGTGTGTGTGTGTGTGTGTGTGTGTGTGTGTGTGCTTGGGTCCTTCGTGAATTTGTGGTACCACTCCACGAATACACACTCCATATGTGGGACCGTTTGAATATGTGGGACCAAAATCCGGTCCCACTTTTTCTTAAAGTGATTATTCAAAGAAAAAGCAACATAAGCCAAGTTTCATCTTTCCAAAAAGTTCAAATCATACAGAAAATGAAAATATCACTTTCCAAGTACTCGCATATCCGAAAAAAAAAAAAAATGAAAATATTAAACGCTGCTTCAAAACCACAATCCCGCTACGAGCGGGGTCCGATAGCTGGGTGTGTTGTACTGACGTAGAGCGAGGGGTTATCCAATCAGAAGCCTCGGTTTCTACCACATTATATACCGGATTTATACCCCTTTATACCGGGGATTCCGTGGTTGTTTTAACTATATTATATACAATTATGGTGGTTCAAACTTTTTGAACTAATGCATAAACAGCTTATATTCGTTGTAAATGTATTCTTTTATTCATTTATATGTCTGATAATGTAAAAATACAGGTAAATAAATCACCTAGTCTGCGAGTGAAATCATACTACGTGCGGTGCGATGTGAGTGTATCTAGGCTAGTGTGTACCGTGCATGCACCCCGGGCGTCCCCGCGCACGTACGAATGGTACAGGTGCCAGCGCCTCCAATTCAGCTCGCGCTCCTCCTCTCGATCTTCTATAGCTCTCCTCGATACCCGCCCGCGCCCCCGGCCCAGCCAGCTAACCCAGACGCCCCGCTCACATGCACACACTGGCCCAATCGACGGGTTCAATTCAAGCCAGTACAAACAACATGCAAAATTACAACTCTGCTCGATCAAGATCACATATGCTGGCCTGCGCAATAATACTATACTAGCTAGCATGCACTGCATCGAATGTTTAGCGTGCAAATTAAAAACACGTGTGCTACGAACGTAATTTTCCTAACAAATAATCCTGGATCGGACGGAGTTATTTTCACGATTTGACAGCATTGTCATTGAGCTGAGCTGAGCGAAGTATCGGAGAGCTGTTCTCATCTTCTACTTCAAACTCAAATCTAAATTCAAGTCGTCCGCCATTCGAGGTGCTTTAGTCAAAAGAAGTTGGAGTAACACGAACAAGATGTCAACAGAATATGCACGCTAACCTATATAAAATGCACCGTTCGCGCATGCGCAATCGATATAGCTGAGAATGTGCATCCTCGGGTGACGTCATCAATCTAAGCGGCGAAATCACGGTGGATACGGGCTTGATTTGAAGGGTGAATTTTTCACATTTTCAATAAAAAAATATATATATAAAAAAAATTGCAAAAAATCTGAAATTTTCCAGTCTTATAAAGTAGACGATTACCTTCACATTCATACCAAATTCGACTCAATTTATAATCAATATACCAGCAGTTTAAGTTTGTTTTGTCAATATTTCCTTCACAATCTGTTTTTTTCAGACTGCTGACAGCGGCGACATGAAGAATTGAATGAATAAGACATCTTACATTAAGATGATAGCAAACTAATGATAGATTAAACGGGATAAACACATATGAGTGTTGGTCCCATAAAATCACTGTGTATTCGTGATGTGTGTTTTTATTGAGAAACACACTAGCAACTCTTGCCAACCTTTGTGGTCTGGCGCCCTCTAATGTTCAAATATGTTAACACTTTATATGCAGTGATACTTCACCGTATACCGTTGTGTAGCGTTTATGGTAGCGTGTGTCTGATACTCAATGACTCGCAACATTTTGAATTGCAATGACCAGGGGCGTAGCAAAGGAAGCCTCTCGGTCCCCACAGACCCCCCCCCCCCCCTACCCCTCCCCTAACACACATAATGTTATCATGCCTGTCTAAACTGCGCTGGTCGAACTTGTCATGATCAACAACTTACCATCTTGATGGGGACTAGCTTTAAGTTGATATTAGGATTTACAATGACAGAAAGGTATTGTATCAATTAAGTTTTAGTGGATAAAACGTATAATGTTGTCACCCAAACTAATAATATTGTTATCATTTAACCATGCTTGAATATTGAAATGGGTTCTCAACGGCTCAATAAGAAGGGGTAATTTCGCTCAAATATGAACAGAGAACGCAGAGGGCGTAATTTAGACACTGGAGTTGAATGTGTATTTTTTAACAATCCATTATGTCAATAGCAATAACTATGATCATAAATTCTGTACTTGGTTAGTGTGTTTATATAATTGTGTACTCCTTTGTCGAGGTGAATAAAGTTTGAATTGTCAAAGTATATTATACACATTATTTGAATTGTAAAATAGCAGTAGCGGTGTAAAATTTTCGGGGAAAACAGAACCATGGTTTTCATTCCAAAAGAAAGAAATTAGAATAAAAAAGGAAGAAACTTAAGAAAGAATACCCCATGCGGTGAACAACCATGTAGCGCACGAAATAAAGAGGGCTTTATAGTGATTGGCTTCGAATGACCATCGAGAAGTCGAAACTTATAGACTCTGTTAAATCTACAAAGAAATGTGATATAAAGGGTGTAGTCTGGAAGGGCTTCGGTTGCGTTTGGATTTCAATGTGTCTCCACCAAGCTGTCATCATTAATCATGCTCCTCAATAGCACCATCCTTTTAAACTCTAAGCCGCCCAATTGAAGCCCATTATATTAGCGACTGAATATCGGACCCCCTCAATGCGGAAAAAAGAAGAACATTATTAACAAAATGTCGCGAGCGAGTCACATATTTTCTCCCTCAAATCATTTTCATTCGCACCATTCATTTAACTCAAACTATAATACTCCGTCGCCGCTCGTTTACATTTCAAGCCAACGATTTTGGAGGACGTGCCTCTTTTCAAAACAAGATTTTCAATAAGTTTTAATCCACTATTAATAGTCCCCCCATATAATTTGAATTTTGAATTGCGCCGCTCTGCAAACAATAAACTCGACAAAATGGCAGGGACTTAATGGCCATAGGGTCCTAGACAAAATAGTTTTAATGTTTTAGTATGTTCAGTTATATTATTTTCAAGAGGGCATTGATTCCACTGCTTATAAACGTGACTTAGTTTTCAAAATGGAGCAATCGAGATATATTTCATAATTCTCAATAAATATTAACCTACTTAGTGTAGGCTGATAGTGATAATTACAGTACAGAAGTATCTTAGCTTATAAAAATTTTTTTTTTTAAAGTATGACAAATGTTTTAATATAAGTTGTTGCATGGTAGAAACGTGAAAGCCAACCTAATGTAAAACACTGTCAAATATGTGTCAGTAAAGTCCATTGCCGTATAATCGTATATTCATTAGCAGAATAAGACAACAATAAATAATGCTTATCTTAACCAAGATATAAATCTAGAAGAATATAACAATGAGCTCTAATTGGATATGTGTGTGTCATTAGTAAAATAATGTTGGCGTGAATACACTCGATGTAACGGTGGTATCCAGGGGGCAGCGACGGGATGTTTGGTGTGTTACCATGACAACAAACTGTGACTCTCCACGATGCCTCCTGAATGCGAGTAATTCCTATTTTTAAAAAAAAATTCAACAACAGACATTTTAAATCTCAATTCAATTTTACATCCTTTTTAAACTGTCTTATTATATAAGTTCATATAATATTTGTGTACATGTATGTATTTATGTATCTAGCTTAGATATATCTAACTCTTATATAGTATTCGTATTAGAATGTATGACTGTATATTTATGTTTATCAATAATTATATACATGTAATTGTTTAATTCATGTAACCTCTATTCATGCAATTATTTTATTTCAAACTGATTATTATATATTAATACAAACGAACATGTAGAGTAACTCTGATTAAATCAATATCATTTACTGAATATATTTTCAGAAAAAGTCTTAACACTGCTAATGTCAGGGACATACATTTAATTCTAACATTTTCCGATGGTCCCCATCCAAATATAATACCATCTTCTTCTTTTTTGCGATGTGATACCAATTTACGTTACACTGTGTTTGAATGAATACTTTCAAAATGGGACAAACTGTGCCGCCTTTTACAGAAAATCACATTTTAATCGAAATTGGATTAGTTCAGCTATCACGGGAACTCCTAATAGTACCAGATCCATTCTTATTATGAATTCGTCCAACATTTGTGTTTACTGGGTGTATAATGTGCGGATTCCAAGATCTTATGTTGAATGTTATAGTATTTCGCCCATATTCTTGAAAAGTTTTTTTTTAAAGGGGAACATTCATATAGGATTTAGGTGTCCTTGCTGGCTGTAGTGCCCTATTTGTGTTCATTTTCCCTTCGTTTTTTTATATCAGTTTTGATTGTAAGCTTTTTGAATCTTAAATCCACATTCTTTTCATAATCTGCATGCTATCAAACGACGCCGACCTTTCATGTTGTTTATGTCTCTCGTGTTCTGAGATTATTTCAATCAATTATCTGTCAAATCGACTATTATTTAGAGGTGTTGTAATGTAATGCAGGGTCTTAGGGTCGACTTAGATTTGTTCGACGGTGGACGTCCCTTGGGTGCAGTCGCTTAAGGGAAAGGAACCACTAACATTATAAGAAAGCCTGGATTTGGTATATCCTTGATATCAGCGAAGCTTGACTCCTGCACGAACTCGTACCATAGTAAACCAGTTTATTAACCTATTGGCTGCTGCGGGAACTTGTGGGCACATGCATTACAATTACAATCTACAGATCTAAGATCAAGTATATAGATATGAGGGGTTAAAACAGATAATGTTTATGAATATCATTATTGATCTCCAAACAGGCAAAAAAGGTAAACATAAAAATGGCCTATATATGTCTGCGATTAATAGCATAATTATACAAGGACGTTAGAGGGTAAATAAATGTGCTAATAAATAACATGCATACCTTTTACTATCATGTTGAGGTCGAGGATTATACTTTTGTTAGATCTGTACATACATGACAAACGCCACCAACGTTCGCATTGTTCATTTCTAAATACTGTATAATTATAAATTACAATTGTTTTAATTACTCGATATATTGGAATAAAACAAGTGATGTAAACTAATACAAAGAACATGAATACATTTGTTTTATTATTATTGATTGGTCATCGCGGTTCAAAGGTATACGGCATCAGTCGTTTGACCGGGAGGCTGCGGGTCCGAGCCCCAGTCGGATTAAATACCAAATATTTTAGTACACCCCTTCTGTAGATTTCTATAATTTTAGGATAATAGACATGTGGCCTCCAGGCTAATGTAACGGAGAAAGTCGTCGCCCGATGAGCGCGTAGGCGCGAGAATAACGTTGACTTCAATCATTACCTTCTTTTCGCTAAGATTTAATATAGGAAAACAGTTTGTTTTTGTTTGTTTAGTCGTCTTCTTGTATTTTTGTTTGTTGTTTGTTTGTTTGTTTGTTTGTTTGTTTGTTTGTTTGTTTGTTTGTTTGTTTGTTTGTTTGTTTGTTTGTTTGTTTGTTTGTTTGTTTTTGTTAACAATTTATGACAATGTTTGTCATAGAATCCAACAGACTCACAACTTGATATTTCCCGTCGCTCCAAAAACATAAAATCCATTCACGTTTCACAATCTAAATTAATAAGAACCCGTGATAGGAACGCAGAATAATCCATCATAGATATCCATCGTCAAGAGTTGCACATTATAAATAACATAAAGATAGAAGGAAGAATATTCTGGCTGAGTTTTTATGGCTGTTTTAATAATATCCATCCCTCTCTGAAAGTGGATGCTTAAACATGTATTACAAATTCCTGCATATATATGAATCCGTTTATCCAGAATATATGTTATCCGAATCCTCATGTACGAGCATTTTAGTATGAAGAACATGTTTTACTGAAACTTTCTTTAGGTGGGTTCCTTATATACCCATCTTCTGTTACAGTGAAGTATTAAGTAAGACTATGTGCATACACAGATCAGCCTTAAACCCCCATAGGATTCGATTCGACAAAATAATCAGGCTCATTTCAAAGGCTTGCGTATAAATTATTTTCTCGCCAGAGCCCAGAGAAAAATTGGTCAGATCACAATTATGTGTAATCAAAAACAGATTTTCTCCCGTTTTCATCTGCAAATTGAAGTTAAACGCTTGTCACTAACCGTAATCAGTGTAGTAATCATGAGATATATACGCAGGTGATTATTTCTTAAAAGCTCGAACAAATTGGCGCTGTAATTTAGCCCATTCATGGACGCTAGAACAAGCTTATATTATAGTTTAGTGTGGTCATCGATTATCTCGATTATTAACTTGATAGCTGAGATAACTTAATGATGTAATAGACGAATAATTTGGAATTTATTGAATTTAACATGAGAATATTATGTAAGGTGACAAACCCGAACGCGACCTATTTTACACATTTCAATTACATGTAACTTTATTATTTCAGCCCTAGATAATGTCATTGATTGATGATTTGACGTGTGTAAGTTTTGGGGTAAAAATCTGCTTTACTACACTAAAATTTATGTTTTGGTGCCTAATTTGTATTTCATATACTAATCATGTTGCGGTGTTTAATTTGAATGAGCTATATAGCGCAGTATGTATTGCCGCAAATAATTACGATTGTTTGATCGTAATCGTTCAGCAGTTATTGCGGTCAATACCCCCCGGTTTCTATCGTTGGTTGAGACGAAGCAATCGAGATACCGAGGAGGTCTAGAGGATCGATAACTTATTTCTCATCTACAAGTTGACTTCTTGGGTTGAATTGAAAACCCTGTTGACTCTTAATCACATAATTGGTCACGGGTTTCTTTTCTTGACTTTCCTCTGGCCGATAGGCATAATAATCGGTGATCGATTCACGTATCACGCTAGATGCATGTATCGCATTCAAACTGCCGATAAACTTTGTTATGTTTATTGTGCATAATTATATATTATTCACTAATTTCACGTTTGATGTTCACCGAAAAGTCACAAGCAATTGATAGCAGATGAAAACCTACTCAAACATTGCCTTATTACAATTGATTTTACCCATTCTATAGCCGATAACATCCATGCTTAGAAAAAGAAGAAAAAAATTTATTGTACATGTACCTACTTTTTCGTCGATGGGATTTCACTAATTTGCATTTCATTTCATTTCACAATCATTATTTTTTTTCATTATATTCCATTAAAGTTTCTTTCATTCAAATACTCTTTATCAAGTTAACTCTTTAGTTTATGTGTTAAAAGTATTGG
Organism: Echinarachnius parma; assembly: GCA_037951105.1. Classification (NCBI taxonomy): domain Eukaryota; kingdom Metazoa; phylum Echinodermata; class Echinoidea; order Clypeasteroida; family Echinarachniidae; genus Echinarachnius; species Echinarachnius parma. Next base: position 209,105 of record JBAMJV010000094.1, read on the forward strand.
AACTGCATATTTTGCAAATGTGAACATTAACGTTGTAAGACTTAAGCCCGGCGCAGACAGAGCCGACTCGACCCGATCCGACTGGTTTTCAGTCAGGCTAGAGTCAGTTTCGCTCAGTCGGAGCCGATCCAACATGTTGAATCGGCCTCGAATGACCTCCGACTGGCACTTGACTGGAAAAACCGGAGTCCTGAGGCAGCGCATACTGAGTTAATCACGCTGAAAACCAGTCGGATCGGGTCGAATCGGCTCTGTCTGCGCCGGGCATAAGGGGACTTATAGTAACTTCGCCTCTCGTGTAACTCTAGTGGTTCTATCATGTCACCCATGTTCAATATCATTTAAAGTTCACAGATAGTAATACGCTTCCTTTTCTAGCTTTGTTTGTATATAAACTCCAATAACCCTGAAGAATAATAGAACATAGCCAAAATAGAATTACAACACATATCTTTCTTTACAATTTAATAGTGTGAAATAATAATCTGTAAATATTTTTTTTTTTAATTAAAAAAAAACGATCGAAGACAAATCATCGCTTTCACACGTGAAACATGTGAAGAACAACATTACTACTGGCGGGACAAATTGAAAACATGGTTATGCATTATAGTGTTCTTCTTATTCATTGGAAACATTGTAACTTAGTTCCTTATTAAACTAAGCAAATTGAGTACGATTATTTATGATAACATAAAAGGAAGAATAACAATTAATAATGCATGATCTTCCTTATTATTCGGTTACAGCTGGCTATCATTTCACTGTAATGCTGGTTCACTGGAAAAAGAAGCTATGTTGCATATTAAGACAAACGTGTTTTTTTTACACAAACACACACACACACACACACACAAACATAACAAATTTGTTTTAATATTACATTTTTTTAAAGTCTACTTTTTACTTTTCTTTTCGATTTGCTCAGAAAATGTAGTATGAATAAGAAATGGGAGATAATTATTGTGATTTCTCTGCGTCAAATATTAAAAGGGAAACAAATGAAAAATCAATGGATTATGTAACATTCGACCAAACAACGTCAGTCCATTCTCTCAATTACCGCCACGTGAATGTGTGTGCGCGCATGGGTGTCGCACACTGCGCGGCGCATTTACACAGCGTGGCGCATTAACGCGGAACGCAGCGTGCGATCACTTTTCTCGACGAGGTGAAATCTTCGGCCGCTGCGGGTGCCTCGACTGGATGAGCTGGTGGTCATCGTGCGACAAAATACATTGGTTTATCTCTCAGATAATTACCATCTTTCTGTTTCTACTTGTCTTCTGTTCTTCTTGTATACCTTGCCCTCAATTTTTCTTCTCATATAATTCTATGTTTACCCTTATACTTTCTTTAACTACTATTTTGTATTAAATGAAAAAAACTGCTGAAAACTGCTTGTCCACTATAAAGGCAAGTGTAGTAAAATGTAAATCAATGGAGCCGCGAGCTATCGAATCTGGCAGATTCTTCTTCAGGCGAACGAATGACACTGACTAAACTAAACATGCACAGGTAAAAATACTATTTTGTATTTTTATGGCATGTTCTTTTTTTACTACTATGATCGAAGATGAGATGCAAGAAGTTGATATACAAGAAATAAGAAGAAACGATTGGGAATACAAACATTTTTTTTTTTAAAGAAAAGGAACGAATCGTAAATAATCATCAATACACAAAGCTGTTGTCATAAGCAGAGAGCGTTTAAAAAAATACATAGTGATTGATAAATCGATTGTTCGATCGATATAATATTTTATTGATCGATTGATCGATTGATTGTTTTAATAATCGATTGCTCAATTGTTTAATCGTTCGTTCGATTAGTTTGGGTGATCAATAAATTGATCAATCGATAATCAAACTATCATTAATAAGGGATCAAACTCGTTAACTCATTGGTATTTTAATCTCGATATCGCTTAGAGTTACAATATTTTATATTGCATACAAATATATACTAATACTGAATGCTATGATAATACTAATACAAAAATTACAAATTGGATAAAATTGGGATTTAATCAAAGGTGGTTTGTTTTTCTCATTTTACTTTATATACTTTACATTCAAAAGTTTTTTCATAGTTTTCCTTCTTACGCATGTTGATAAATGATTACATATTTCTCATAGATGCGCTTTTAAAGGCTTTTATCCTATTATTAGTGATTGTTCTTTTACAATAGTTAGAAATCATCTTCTCACCCTAAACAAGCAAGACCTAATTAACACACGTACACTCAATCGTCACCAGTTACGTTGGTGTCAGTCGCACGTGATAGCGCATTTAGAAGGTACAATGGGCGCCACGTGTGTTCTCATGTCTGTGCCTTGCTAAAACAGAACTCAAGACCGTCGCTGCGACTCCCCCTACTCTTGATTCTCCGGCACCTCCCCGGAAGACACTCGCTACGGACAGACTACGCTTGAATCCATTTTTCACTGCAACGCGGTAGGCTTATACCACTTGTGTATAAATTATACGGAACTGCAACATTTAGGAAGAAGTGGGTTAATGTAAGTTGTTCAGGGGTGTCGATCCGTTTTTGAGATTGGGGGGGCGAAATTTGAAAAAAAAATTCCAGAGTGACCACTGAGAGATCTAAAAGCCCCACATTGGCATGCCCGGAAGTTTTATTATGCGCTCATTGAAAGTTTCTTGATGGCTCGAAGACCTGACTTTGGGGGGCACCCACATTTGGGGACAATAATGGGGGTCCAGGGGGCGGAGCCCCCGGAAGCTTTTAGATTTCAGACATTTGCTCCTAGTGAACCTACTCATAACGTATTTTTAAAGGGCATAGCGAGGTAAAGACTGAGCCTTGCATGAGATGGATCCAAGTGATCATGTATACTATAGAGCCATCGATATAGTCTAGGGCATTGGGCTCCCATGAAACTAAGCAAGGGCGTCAACAATTTCTAAAAAGTGTAGGGGAGACATTGCGAGGAAGCGAAGCGACCAAGCGGGGGAGGGTGTATCCCCCTCCCACCGTAGGGAGCTTTTGTATTTTTGGGCGTGACATTGTGCGATTTGGTGCACACCTGAAACAGAAATTTCATGTAAGGTAATCTGAAGTATATAGGTATGGAACCAAACATACATAATGACAAAGGGAGTGGGACAATCTGCTCCTTTTTCAAATGTGGGGGGACATGATATTCCAATTTGATTTGCGTTCAGCGCATATGTACCGAGATTATTTTATTTTCTGTGACGGTGTGCTATATATAGATGAGGGTTTAATAAACTTGGTTTGAGGTGTGCGTTTGAGAAATTACGCTGCCCAACACAATTTCAAAAGGTGAGTTCCCGCAACCCAAATGAAACTCCAATATGAGAAACTGTATGCGCGCGAAGCGCGCTGCAAAAAAAAGATTTACAATCCTTTTCAAACTAAAAAACGGCTATTTTGAAGATTAATTATTGATAAATGTGTCTTTCCCCTCTTTGGCATTATATCACTCGATTTTTTTCTTCCTCATTTTCGGAATTATTGGGGGGGCGAAATGATATGTTCGCCCCCCCAATATTTTCATTGGGGGGGGCGACCGCCCCCCCTGCCCCCCCAGGATCGACACCCCTGAAGTTGTTCATTTGTTCTTTTTTTCTGTGGACATACGTATGAAATTAATCTGATTCGTGGGAAATCACACCACGGTCTCATTCTCGTAGAGATTAGGCTTATTGTCGTGCACATGTACGGTGAGAAAGAAGAATACTCACACTCAATTCCAAGCAATTAGCGAATCTGTCTCTCACTTTCACACGCGTACATCATCTGGGTAGGTCGTATGTCTGTCTATAGATGTCTATAGAGGCGATGACGTCTCTCATTAACTTTATTGTATCTGCCTCACACGAGTAAAAAGAGAAGAGAAAGCATGCATGGTTTTTACAAATTCGATTAGCAAAAATATTGGATTGTGGGAATAATAGGAAATTTGTTAAATTTGTAGTGGTTCTCCCACCACCCTCGCGCTTCCTCTCCCTCTCTCCCTCGTCTCTCTCTCTCTCCTTTCTGTATTTATATATTTATATATGGATATATTTCCCCGCACATACATGAATACACTCACAAACTATAAACGCACGCACACACAAGCACATTCAGTCTCTCCTTTTTTATCTCAGAAAAGTGAAATTTGCATCTATTAGGCCAACCCGCCTCGCGTTAAGTCACTTACTATACGTACAGACAACCCTGCCTAATAGGATTAAACTAACAAGGACTACTCTTACTGCGATATTATTGCTTTCTTTCTCGCTCGAATCCACTCTTACATTTGATTCATTATTTTTTTCTGAACAAACATTCTCCGAGGGTTTTCCTCCGTTGAAAGAGGGGCACTATTTACTAATCAAAACTCCCAGTCATTAATCAATGACCACTGTCAGTAACTGAGTAATATCCAGCACAAATCACCTGTTTTTCAATGAACCAGCGTTTCTCTTTTCACTTGCTGGTTCTTGGTCTCTCGCAAGAGATAATTCCCTAGGGAAATATTAGACCACTTTGGAAAGACATTATTCTGTACCTTCATCTGTTTAAAGAAGGATGATTCCTTTGCATATATTTAAAAGCAAGAAATGTTAATATGTAGAAATCATTTGTTTACTGTCCGCAGCCGTGGTCAACCCACTAAATAGGGGGGGGGGGGTAGAAGGGGTTACCATGATCATAAAAGTAGGATTATGTCATTTGGTGACCCCACAGGGGTAGAAATCCATATGAATCCTCCTCCCCACCACCACCATCACCACCACCACCCATGCACCCACACACAAACACACATACACTTTTAATATACGCACTCGCCGGGCCTTTTATTCCCAGTACTCATGTACAGATGACCCTTTTCCACCGAGTAAAATTGCCTTATTTTAAGACGAATTTATACATTATATAGCATTAATTGTTTTGCCAAAAATGTTTACAGGTACAACTTATCTATATGATTTTTTTTTTCATGAGGCCTATATGATCTTACCTTAAAGCAAAACGCACTCGATCTACACATTTTAAACATTACAATCGATTGAATTATATAATATCGATTCTGTCAACATTTGAAAGTACGTTTTTCGTTCAAAACGATCCCTCTAATCAAGTCCTTATAGCGTCAATGTTCATTTCATATCCCTAATAAGAACATAAACTGCCTCATACGTAAGGTCCGGTGGTATCGTAGCTGCACGTATGCGGGAAGAAAAGTGGCTTGCTAAAATTCATGTCACCACTATATGATTTTGAAATGACGCCATCTATTGGCAAATGTGAGAGAACTACATGGTACCGCTCGGCTATATTTGGCCATAATATCACCATAGACGCATATGATTATAATCTATATACACAATGTATCCCTTAAGAAGGTAACGAGCACTTTGTATGTTCTTTGTAGAATAGTGCTAATTTAATTATCATGACCGTATGAACAGTTTGTTACTCTCGTATACTTCAATGTTAACTATACATTCGCTTTGTTCAGAAACACAATTTGGACACTACGCAAGCTCAAGGAAAAATCCGCAAGGCCATTATGTGAGTACAGTCATTTGTTATTTATTCCATATGAATCAACTAATCTGAATATTGAAAGAAATAATCACGACTTCTCCTTTTCTTTTTATCGCTAGAGTAAAGCTTCATTAAACTTATTGATATACTTAGTAAATTAAAAGTTTTTATCTAGCAACAACACCAACAAAGCAGTTCATCTAAAAAATAATGTACATAGTTATGGTTATTTTTGTGTAAATCCTTGTTACGGCAATTATTATTAGTTTGTGATTCCCAAAATACAATACAACAACATTAAACAAAATACATTGCTGCCTTCCCCCAGGCATCAAAATTATGTACGAAAAAAAAAAATCGCGGGCGGGCCGGCCACTCTGCTCTACACAGACAGACGGCAGATGGCGTGCTTCTGGGCTGACCAGTCACGCCATTGACCACTTTACCACTATAGTTTGCACGAATTGTATTTTTTCAAAATGGATAATTAAATTAATTGTCCCAGAAAGTTAATAAGGACATAGATAAATAAAGTTGCATAATATTTGTTTAATTCGTATTGCAATTATAGTATGTAGGTAGGTAAATAGACATATAAAGCGTTTTATAAAATGATGTCAATATCATTATACTAATACATGTACATAGATTATCTGAACCTTTCTTTCTTCTGTTTCAATTTCTTACAGCACATAGAGACATACGTGATATGCGCGTTATAAATACATTATTATTATTATTATTATTATTATTATCTAGATAATGATAGATAGATAGATAGATAGATAGATAGATAAATAGATAGATAGATAGATAGATAGATAGATAGATATAGATAGATAGATAGATAGATATATAGATATATAGATATAGATAGATAGATAGATAGATAGATAGATAGATAGATAGATAGATATATAGACATGTAGATTGATTGATAGATATATTATTTTCTTCATTCATCAAAAATACAACATTAGGTTTACAAATAATACAAATTGAAACATTTAGTCACAATAATAACAATATGTATTGACATAGTATGAGGAAACATTTCTTTCAAAAAGGAAAATAAAGAAAAAAATCATAAGAAGAAAAATAATAAATGTAGAGGAAATACAGTTAGATAGATCGATATATACAGATCGAAAGATAATCATACAGATCGATAGATAATAATTATAAAGATCGATAGATAATCATACAGATCGATTTATAATAATTATACAGATCGATAGATAATCATACAGATCGAGTAGATAATCATACAGATCGATAGATAATAACTATACAGATCGATAGATAATCATACAGATCGATAGATAATCATACAGATCGATAGAAAATAATTATACAGATCGATAGAAAATAATTATACAGATCGAAAGATAATAATTATACAGATCGATAGGTAATAATCATACAATCGATAGATAATAATTATACAGATCGATAGATAATCATACAGATCGATAGATAATAATTATACAGATTGATAGATAATTATACAGATCGAAAGATAATCATACAGATTGATAGATAATAATTATACAGATCGATAGATAATCATACAGATCGATATATAATAATTATACAGATCGATATATAATAATTATAGAGATCGAAAGATAATCATACAGGTCGATAGATAATAATTATACAGATTGATAGATAATAATCATACAGATCGATAGATAATAATTATACAGATCGATAGATAATAATTATACAGATCGATAGAAAATAATTATACAGATCGATAGAAAATAATTATACAGATCGAAAGATAATAATTATACAGATCGATAGGTAATAATCATACAGATCGATAGATAATAATTATACAGATCGATAGATAATCATACAGATCGATAGATAATAATTATACAGATTGATAGATAATTATACAGATCGAAAGATAATCATACAGATCGATAGATAATAATTATACGGATCGATAGATCAAAATTATACAAATCGATATATTATAATTATACAGATCGATAGATAATAATTATACAGATCGATAGATAATCATACAGATCGATAGATAATAATTATACAGATCGATAGATAATCATACAGATCGATATATAATAATTATACAGATCGATAGATAATAATTATACAGATCGAAAGATAATCATACAGGTCGATAGATAATAATTATACAGATCGATAGATAATAATCATACAGATCGATAGATAATAATTATACAGATCGATAGATAATAATTATACAGATCGATAGATAATAATTATACAGATCGATAGATAATCATACAGATCCAAATATAATAATTAAACAGATCGATATATCGATATATTATATAGATAATCATACAGATCGATAAATAATAATGAAACAGTTCGATAGATACTCAGTCCAATAGATAATCATACAGATCAATATATAATAATTATACAGATCGATAGATAATCATACAGATCGAAAAATCGTCAGATAAACAGATCGGTGGGGAGCTGCATAAAGACGTTCGATCAATTGCAAAGTGAGTGCTATCACGTTGGTTAATATGCTATCCCTACTATCGTTATATCGAAATTTACTAAATAATCTGTTGAATGACAGCCAAGAGAAGCAAGATTAATAGAAGGAAGTTCTTAACAATTGCGTTGTCATGAAGCGCAAACGATGCTTGATTCACCGGTATCTCGGCAATAACACACCGCGATACTCCCGGGTGTATGTCAGAGCACGCACCGCTCGGTTTAAACGCAATTGCGCCAGTTTTCCTTGTTCCAACGAGCAGGAAATTGGCAGAAATGAGCCGATGATTGGCCATCAAATAAACCATCTCTAAAAACTTCCTCTCATCTCTATTCTCCCCGTCACACTCTATGCCAACAAAGTACACATAACAAGAGAATATCGTCCGTCGGAGTACAAACCCCACTGATTTCTAATAATATCCACTGATTTTTCTTTTAATTAATACAACCAAACTGCTCTCCTTTTTTACCGCATCTCAATTTCATGTGGAGCTTTGCGTTTGAACAGTTTCCTCTGCAAACATCGACGCGCGGCGTTAGGACGTGCTCCGCGCCCGAATTTTCCCGGGAGTTCTCGCTCCCAAATGGGACGACTTGCCTCGCTTACCGTCACGGAACCACTATGCAAGACATTTCATAATCATGATAGACGAAAAGAAGGAGAAAGGAAAATGAAAATGATTTCATATTAAAGCAAATTAAAAAAGGGGGATCAAATGAGAGAAATTAACTTCGTGGAATCATTAGTGAATAGGATGTTGATATAGCTCAGAATCAAACGTAAACACAATACAATATATTCTATAGCGTTATAGGGGCGAAGGATATGGTTAAAATAACCTGTGAAGAAAGAGGATGATAAAAAGAGGGTACCGTTAAGTAGAAAGTTAGCTTCAAAGCATAAAGCGATCATAAACCATACCAGTTTGATGGTGAAAAGGAACATCATGGGACCAGGATGAAATTAGAGAAATGTTGATAAAGCAAATCGTCTAGAGATTTGACCTTAACGATCCGCCACGCACCCGATTTCGGAAGAAAGGAAAACTGGTGAAGATGAGTTTAATTAAGTCGCGGTGACTCCCTCTCTCTCCGCCGACTGACAATCGATCACCGTGGACATACCACGATCGCTGCGTTGACACAGAGCGCTCCGTTTACACAGGCCTAGATACATGATACCCATCGCCAATCAGTTTCACAATCACTGAATAAAGGAGGGATGGAGTAGTGCGCAGGGGTGTAGCGGTTGGGGGGGGGGGGGTTGACATGTGTGAGGATAATCGCCCCTTTCTCTGCGGGAAAAAATGATAGTAGGTAGAACCAGTATGATATGGGCGCCCCCCCCCCCCCCTCCCCCACCCCACTCCTATTGGAAAATCCACCCTCCACCTCTGTCTCTTTTGACCCTGTTTACGCCACTGGACGGGGAGAAGAAGGGAGGGGGTAGTTACTATCCCCACTTCCAAACCCACCTTTACGCCAGGGACAATGGGGATGGGGTATGGTCCATTTTGATGTGTTAACTGACATATAATTTTCTGTGTTTTCTTACCCTATTTCGTTAACTTACCTTTATTGAAGAGGATAAGTGGAATCGTAAGAATGTTATTATTCATCTTGATGCCAATCTTAATGGTGGTGATGAATAAGTTTTGGTGAATGATGCTGATGATGGTGATGATGATGAGGATAATGAGGATGATGAGGATGATGAGGATGATGAGGATGATGAGGATGATGAGGATGATGATGATGATGATGATGATGATGATAATAATAATAACAATAAAGACATTTCAGAGAATTATGTCATTATGTTTGAAATAACTGCAATTGACAGAACGGAAGTATAGCTATAGCCACCTTATCTAACATACAGGGTAATGTTACATTTAACTTACCTAACAATTACACCTGTATATGTCATTGCTTTATTTAGATTTATTAGTACAGCTCTAAACTGAGTGGGGTTCTTTATGATGAGACCACGACATTAGGGATTTCCTTCACGTAATGTGCATGTTTATATAAAACATGTCGTGTGAGTTTTGTAATTCCTACACATTATTTCTTCATTTCATACCCTCACATAACCATAATTATGAGTACGCATACCGTCGAAAAATACATAATCTACATTATCCCATCTGCTACTTGTCCCATAGTAAAAGTTCCCCATTAAAATACGATCGATGTATTCAAGCGATGTACTTCATGCATTTATCGGTGCCGTTTAGTCTTCCTCAAACGGCTAAAGAGATTGCAGATTGCCAGATGAAATGCATCCACGATCCAATATGGACGCTAAAATGGGATTTAAGTCTTAGCAAATTGGATTCGTGCCTTCATCGTGAATTCCCGTCATCATCGCATCCTTTACTGCTAATACCATTCATGCCTCTCAATCTCCTTAAATATTAGATGGGTGGAAATGGGCGTTTATTGGAGATGTATTTTGATTTATTCAATTGAATTGCCCCGGAGCCTCGCCGCGAAGTCGCGTAATGACACAAATTCGATTTGGTTATGGCCAGATGACAAGATTTTCGCTCGCTCCAGCGAGTTCGTCACTCGCAGTGATCGGGATGGTCGGTTATGATGGTGGGGGTCGATCGGGTAATCATTGGGATGCGCTCCCAAAGCACCGGTGTGAAGAAAAGGTGTACGGTGAAAAAAACTTGTAGACACCATCATGACCATAACGCCTACATGAAGCTTCAGCGATGTAGCAAGTATAATTCTAGCCGCGAGGGGGGGGGGGGGGGGGGGGGTGAGGGGCGATGATGAAGGCAAGTTCTGTCACGGAAAGAGGAAATGCTGTCATACAAAACAAACAAATATTGTGCATATATACTCTGTCTACTATGTTTGGGGGCAAACCTTGTATGTCTTTATTTGTTATGCAGATGTTTTTGTTATTATTTTTGTATCACATTATTCGGGGCACGTACCCCCATGCGCCCCCCCCCCCCCCCCCACACCCCGTAGCAACGCCACTGGTCTCCGATGTGGATAGAAAGTGAATGAAATCGATGTAGTCTCATTATCTAGAAATGACTATGCGTATCCAACTTACATGTGCCTAGTTTCAGGGCTTATAGAGGATGGGGAAGAACAGGTTCAGGTTTAGGTATCAGTCAACCGGCAAACGCGCCGTAACCCCTCCGACGACTTTCTTTCTCTGTCCGCACACCAACAAATGACATGAACGATGCTCCATTCATTGCCACTTCTTAAAGCCCCACATCGAGAGATTTTGATTGGATTAGTAGGGAAGGCTCTGCAATCTCCAGAAAACCAAGAAAGCGTTATCGTTTTTACTTCTTATAGGCTCAATTAGGCAAATTGAAATATCGTGATGAGTAAAAAGGAAACGGGGCAAGAGGAGGCTTAATCACCCGTTCTATTATTATTATGAAAGAGAAAGAGAGAGTGTGTGTTATGTCAAGATTTACCCTCCTTCCACCATCTTTGTTATTTCGCGGATCGGTGCTTAATTAGATTGCACGCAGAAAGACATTCAATAAACAGCCCTAGGCAGTGGGTAGAGGTGCTATGAAACATGTGACACTCAGGTGACTATTAGCGTCACGTGACCATTCCAAGAAAGCTCGTGAAAGAGATTTCATCTGCAAATTATGAATGGGAACCCGTTTTTTTTTTCAGTGATTTCTTCTGATTCTTCGTGCACTCTAAAGCTGAAAGCAGATGAATACAACATTACGATGTAGACAAATCAGCTTTGATTATTATTGTTGGCTTTCCAAAGATCCATAGTACATGTATAATCTTAAATGTACGTAAAGCTATTCGGAAATATGTTTATTTATCATAATTATCATTAGAACCAAAAAGGATGAATCCTCGTTCATTTGATGTTTTTTTGAAGCAGCCATTTTTTTTTCTTCCAGGAGTTGCACACAATACAATTATTAACTTCCACTCGTGGGCTAGAAAATGGAATATTTCAGAGGGCGTTCAATAGGAATAAACGCCACAAGCATACTGCCATCAGCACACACCAGTCAGCTATCCCAATATAATTGCGATATCATCAAAGAAAGTTGCCTAACTTATGAGCAAAATGCAATATTTGATTCATTTATTCCGAGGATTAGTGCGATCATGAAGATGGTTATCTTCGTTTTGTCTGCCCTTTTTTAAACTGCAATGTTCAACTGTGCGAAGCGCTTGACAGACTAGAAATGACACTTATTTACAAACCAGAAGGCATAGAGTATTATATAGACAAACCCATTCGTCCACACTGACCCCTAGAATCCGAATCATTGTCACAAACTATGGTTTGAATTCAGAATTCAAGCACTTTTAAGACGTCATTTATTATTAGTGCGAAATGTGGGTCTTGGGTTCGGTTTGGTTTTGTGTCTCAATGTCGAGTGTACACTGAATTCGGGTGCGGAATATACAGACCGACATGAGACCGAACATTTATATTAAAACAAATTAACATTAATAACTTGAAGTCTATTAGACAGAAGAAACTGTTTTTTCCCTCAAAATTGTAGGCCTATTTGAATAACTCTTTTACAACAAAAAAAATATTAATAATGGCTTTCCATAATTTTAAAGATCGACTTGGGATCTTTGTGAAACACATTTCTCCCGGGACTGATGGTCTAATAATTCCAGTTTGGCATATGATGTGTGAACGCGAGTATAAGCCCTATTATTTAACAAAGAACAAATCCTTTGTCATGTTTGCTCCCCAAAGCGATATGTTTTCACAGTGGCAGCCATGTGGACGATAAATATCTCATTTTCGTTTTAGAAGATAAAGGCTAACAAGAAACAATTAGAAAAACATTATTTTCGGATAGCTACGTAATAAATGTTATGAAGAAAGGACACTGACATAACAAAAATGGCAATCGGAGGACTACGTAACATTAGCTTTGATTTGATGGCCCTTTAATTTCTTTATATATTGGATATTAAAAAAGTGATACGGATAATAGCATAAAATTCCCCAATTTGGCAGAATACGACATGCACAATCCTTAACATGATTAAGGAGATACATTGTAGTTAATACTTTTACTTCAACAGAATTGTTTTTATGTCATGTGCGTGAATTTAACACTTCTTGCAAAATACTAAATTATATTAATATTTACATGACCATAAAAGTCGTAAAATATTTTCAGATGAAATGAATAGGGCACGACTCGATGGAATCGTTATAGTTTTCATAGTTTATAAACTACTTGACCTCATTGCGGTAGCCTAATTCTTTCAAATGCACCTTGTTTGGTTTCAAAATATAATTATTAATAAATCAACACAAACTTAACTAAATAATGCAGTACTCAATATTGGGCCAGGTATGGCGTTGCGCTCGATATAATAGTAGAGAATGATCACGTCAAGGCATAATACACATTCATCAAGCGCTAATTAAGAGGATCGATACTGAACGAGCTGGGTTAATCGATCACGAACGAGAGTCCTCACATAACGTGCATAAGAGCGAACCGTGATTCCAATGCGATCATTATCATTAGAGTGTCCATGTCTCCCTCGTGATATTACCCAACGCTCATAGTCTAGACTCCTCCGATAATGATTAAAACTAATTAGCATGTTTGACTTTGCAAAACGCTCGGAATTAATCGCTCTTTACCTCTCAATTGAAAGTACAGGTGCTCCGAACTGAACACAGAGATCGGAGATATCAATTTCGTCATTATCGTTTTTGCTATCTTTCTTTTTTTTTTATTAATGGAGTATCTACTTGAATATACTAGTATTTTAATCCGGTCCGTTAAATATACGTTTCTGTGCGAAGCGTGCTTCACCTTCGGCAAAGGTTCGTTTGAAGGAAAGTGCGACTTTTGGAGAAAGCTTTTAATCAATAATTAAACCCTTTGTGTGAAATGAGACGATGTTATCCAAAATCAAGCAAAAGACCGCCGGGTGTTAGTTCCCGCTTCCACAGTCCCGTTTATCATTCGTGACGATCAGACGCGCCTGGATTAAAGGTTTTTAATTGGGTGCAATATATTGACCGTTTGATATTCCTTTTAATTAATAGATCTGTAATACATACGTTAAAACTGACACCCTCTGCCTACACTGTTTTTGTTTTGTTTTTGCACACCAAGCCAAAAAATACAATTAAATTATATTATGTTGATAATGGATCCTATTACCCCAAAACAGTTTTCTCTTCTATTGTGATAGTCGATGATTAATATAATTATGTTGAGAACTATTAACAACTGACAAATAGCCAACGAGCAAAATAAATATATACTAGTATATGTGTATGTGTGCTTAGCTTGTTTTGTTTCATCTTATAGTTATACTAATGTACTGAGATGTCTGAAACACTGTTCAATCACGCTTTGTAACTGCCTTTTGAAGGTTCTTGCTAAATTCATTATTATCTGTACAAACATAATTTTAGTGGGTGAATAATGATATATATTTTTGCAAGCAGCCTCACTTCGAAAAACATGTAAGGTGTTCCAGATTTCATGAAAGGCCCTTTGTTACAAAATCTAAGATTTTTTCCGCCACAACAATTGTTTTATGCGACACATTCGTCTAGTGATGTTTCATCGTCATCATCATCATATTGATCATATTCATCATCATCCTCATCATCATCATATTCATCATTTTCATCATCATCATCATCATCATCATCATCATCATCATCATCATCATCATCATCATCATCATCATCATCATCATCATCATCATCATCATCATAATCAATCAATCAATAAATCAATCACATTTACTTCAATCGCAATTTTTATCATTTTTAATCATTATTATTTTTATCATCATCATCCTCATCATCCTCATCATCCTCATCATCCTCATCATCATCATCATCATCATCATCATCATCATCATCATCATCATCATCATCATCATCATCATCACCATCATCATCATCATCATCATCATCATCATCATCATCATCATCTTATCATATTATCATCACCATCAATCAATCAATCAATCAATCAATCAATCAATCAATCAATCAATCAATCAATCAATCACATTTACTTCTATCGCAATTTGTATCATTTTAATCATTATTATTTTTATCATCATCATCATCATCATCATCATCATCATCATCATCATCATCATCATCATCATCATCATCATCCTCATCATCCTCATCATCCTCATCATCCTCATCATCCTCATCATCTTCATCATCCTCATCATCATCATCATCATCATCATCATCATCATCATCATCATCATCATCATCATCATCATCATCATCATCTTATCATATTATCATCTCTATCAATCAATCAATCAATCAATCAATCAATCAATCAATCAATCAATCAATCAATCAATCACATTTACTTCAATCGCAATTTGTATCATTTTTAATCATTATTATTGTTATCATCATCATCATCATCATCATCATCATCATCATCATCATCATCATCATCATCATCATCATCATCACCATCTTATCATCTTATCATCACCATCACTTTCGTCATCATCATCATCATCATCATCACCATCATCATCATCATTATCATCACCATCATCATTATCATCATCGTAATCCACATCACCATCATCATCGCCATCATCGTCACCACCATCATAATTTTCACTATCATCGTATGAATGAAACATATAGTGTTAATAGGCATTCCATTTTGAATGAGTCTTTTTAATCTAATTTCATAAGTTACGACATTTCGAAGTGCTCTTGTACAATACATTTCCGCAAATATTTACAATATAATTTAGGAAAGCGATACAGTAGTATGACATCTACTCTATACATATATACGTACATGGTAATATAAACATTGTGTCTGACATAATATTGAACTTCCCATTCTGGACTGGTCCCGAAAACATTCGGGCCTGGTACTGTAAAATACACGTTATAGCAAAACCAATCAGTCTTAAGAATACATTCATATTTGATGATCTATTTTTTAAGTTTTACTCTCAATAAGTTTGTTTGAAGGCCAGTATATATTTTGATGGCACTATCAAATATTGTTCTGTGGCCATAAAAAACGTTTACTTTATTTCGAGGTTATAAATTTCTTATAAAATCTTATTCCAAAAGAAAATATTTTGGAATACATGATTAACAAATCGGTGCTTGTTTGGTCCAGTATAATGTATATGCAACGACATCTGATACTATATTCATGTATTTATAAATTCATACATTGGAAGAGGATGTTGAACCAATGTTTATACTTGTTTATACCTTTTTATAAATCTTTTAGAATATACAGTATGTATATTGTTGTGGCACATCTTTAGTCGTTATTTAAAACAGAGTGTTTAAATGTATCATTAGTATAGAGTTATCATCATGTTTGTTGACCGAAGATTGCGTGGATAATTCTATCCTTTATGCTAAATGTTCATAGTTTATCCGACAATGCATGAATAAATCGAAGTAAAAGTAATAACACGAAAGGGAGAAATAAAAGTCAATGAATTTTTTATGTTTTTGAGTCAGATAATGTTGATTCTCAATTGTTTTTTTCTTTTTAGAAAAATGCATAGTTGTGTTTTATTTCATGAGGAAAATGTTGTCGCTGTTATTATTCTTGATAACTAAAATTTAATATAAGTGCGAATTGTATACTATCTTGTCATTCATAAACACAATAATCATGAATACGATTAACAACTTTTTAAATTATGTACATCACGACATTGATCATAGTTAATATATAGTTAATTCGCTGCGTTTCATCACACTTGACAAAACATACGTTGAGAGGAATGGCGAAAAGTTGCACATCACAGTTTATAACTCTTCACTATACCAGTAAATATAACCGATTCAAATAATTGTAGATTTCTATTCAGAAAGCCACCATTGTCCTGCAGCAATAGATTCGATTGCACATGATAACATATTATTGAATCTGACTTTCTAATGTACAGTATTCTACTTCCGCTTAGAGTAAGTATGCAGAATGCTGCATAAAGTTATTTTTCACGCTTAATAGTCCTCAAAGTTAAACTCTTTTGGCGCCGCGCTTTGAGGTTCTACATAATTGAGTATTCCATGCTTTAAAAAAAGGGAGTTTAGAGGGTTCGCTTATTCGCTAGTGTACTATTTCCAACATGTGTCCACCAATTAATCGCGTGGGCGATGACGTCATTCGCTCAGGTCCAAACAGCGAGCGCGGAAGGTCCCGAGGTTCGTGCGCCATCGTCGACATTTGCAGTTGTCTCATGTGGTCGTCCTCCAACTCCGTATCGTGATCATCGTCGAGATCATCGTCGTCTTCAATATCGCCATCATCGATGTCGGCGTCTTCCATGGCTAGGTCATCATCGTACGGTAGTTCGTTGCGGTTGATATCGCGCAGGTGGTCGCCGTGGAGAAAAGCCGTGTTCGAGTCGTCGTCGACTGGCGTTTCGGTTTTTATCGGAGTCGTTTCGGATGATTTCGACTTCGATTCGGTATTGTCCTTGCTCTGGTCTTCCTTGGCCGGCTGGTCCTTCGCCTTCTTACTTCGCTTCCACTTCATCCTACGGTTCTGGAACCAGATCTTCACCTGAAACACAATAAAAAGAGAAATATACGTCATTAGCATCATCATCACCATCATTATGACTGTGTGAGAGTGTCGTGCATGGTATAAATTAGTTGATTGGTTGGTTGGTTATTAAGGTTGTTGCAGTCGTGTTTAATCAATTATGATTATTTACGTCTGCAGGGGACCGCCCTTTATCGACACTATCCGAGAGACGCAGCCGAGGTTCGAACCCGGGCCAATTGTTAGTGCGAAGAGCAGAGATCTTACCACTAGACCAGAACACCTCTTCACAGTTTGAACACCTCTTCATATTGGTTTGGGTCGTCGTCGCTGTCTTTCAAGGCGTCGGATATATTTTGATATATAGTCAATGTTGAATTATTCAGCATGAGGCAACTAAAGAAGATATTACATCATGTACACAGATTATGGATTTTCACTTTCTCCTGACTTTGATATTTTAGTAAAGTATTTCGTCCATTTGTTGATTGGCTTTTCACAAAATTATGATAATATCGGAAGAATATCGTGCCACAAAATGTAATTGCCCGAGTTAGGGAAAACATTGCGATGAGAGGAAATGGAATATTCTCAAATAATGTCTGAAGAAATTAAAATAGCGTTCATATTATAGAGAAGTGTTGAATTTGAGAAGGCATGATGAATCAATAAAATTGATGTCATTTAATGTACACGGTTTAAGGAACACAAAAAATAAGCATTTGCCATGAATGCTAAACAAGCATGTCGAACTGGAAGAAATGTATTGTTTAACAAGCTGTAAAATATCTGCTAAAGACGTCACAATGAAATGAAAGAGAATTCAATTAGATGCGATGGATTGGAAAGCGAAAATAAATTATTATTGATTTTAGATGAAAGGTATAAAACACACTACTTTGGAAGACGCGAGCGATCCAACCTTGGTAAGACGTAAATCACTTCCCCTGATTTTTTTAATAACATGTTTAGAGTTCATTGCAAATAATCTGATAGGATATCGCTGACAATTTGTGAGGGATAACTAAATAAACTGAATAGCCCTGAGCAAATTTTTATATCATTTCCCGAAGTCACCTTTACCTTATCCAAATAACCTTTCAAACGGGAGGGGGAAAAATATCTCTAAAATTGTCGCCGGTATCCCATTCCCAAATTAAGTCTTAATATCGGATCCCATCTCTTCACAGCTAATAATATTTTTAAGAGGGGGTCGAACGACCAATGATTTAATTTCATCACTGCCGAAGTGGGAGAAAACAATAATAATCAAATTAACAGCTGTCCGCCGGAGGCTAATGCAGTTTAATTTTCCACCCGCGAAACGGTCTTCCAGGGGGGAGATTTCTACCTTCTTTCATATTCTCTTATTTACTCTTCTCTGCTCCTCCTGTATCTCTCTACACAGCTAACTCTCGTTTTCATTTAAATTGTACCTTATTCATGTTATACCCGCTATTACGTCTATTATACGCTTCCATGACTTCTTAAGTCAGTTGATGAATCTGGAGGATTTTTGTTTTACTTATATCATGAATATACAAATCGTCGAGCTATTGCGTAAAGAACAAGCGAGAGAAATGGGGAACGGGCCACGAGGTATAGGTACCGGGGCGTTTTTGCCCTCACAATCGCCCCGGGATATTTGGGCACGCCACGCCGGTCTCGTAATGAATAACATCCCGACCAATCTCTTTATTAATGCCCCTTTAGCCCTCCTTATAGGATTGTAAGATTTCATCACCGCTCGATTTTGGCGGTCGGAGACAGTCGGAGGCGTGTTGGAAGGATAACGGAGCAGGGTTGGAGCAATCAGGGGCGATTATATCCGGCATCATTAGTTTATTGCTGGGATTTGGCTGGGTGAGTGGAGGAGTCACCGTTGACCCTATAATGTCGCTCGCTATTGCATTAAAGAGGCGTCAAACCGATGTCGTCATACATTCAGATACGGACAATTTAATTTGACTAGTTAAATTCACACCTTCGTTCCTTACGAGTACACTATGAGTGAGTAAATTGTCAGGTACACTCTGTGTGTATAGACATGGTAAAGAACCCCCCTTTATTTCAAAGAAATATCTCCCCCTGTTTAAGCAAACTACACAATTTAAATTAATTAATTAAAATACACCCATGCCATTTTTTTTCTTCAGTTTTTTGTTGGTATATAAGTATGTAACATTATTAGTCTGTATGGCCATCTCGAATCGCTTTGGTCTGCAGAGGTACTTGTTTATGCGGAACACCTACTCTGGCTAATTCAGCTTCAAGGCTTGATTGTTTAATATCTTGGGACACCCCTTATATGAAAACTTGACATTATATCATGACTAAACATAATCTTAATTGGTAATCATTACCTGTGTTTCAGTGAGCATGAGGGATGTCGCCACCTCGAATCGCTTCGGTCTGGACAAGTACTTGTTCTTGCGGAACTGCTGCTCCAGCTCCAGAAGCTGCTGGCTCGTGAAGGCCGTGCGAGGGCGCCGCGTCTTTCCAAGAATGGTCGCCGAATTGGGACCTGCAGCCGGGAAAGAAAATAAATTTATATTATATATTATAAAATGTATTGCTCATAATTATGTATCCAATGGATCTCTTCAAAGAGATCTGAAAATGTAACTTATATTAGTAAGACGAAAGCAATCAGGCATAAAGGAACCGCAGTAAACTTTAATAATTCGCATTATTTGGTGATATGTCGCACGATGTCCCTTTGATTTGCACATAATAGGCGTTTGTCATAAATTTAGTCGTTACAAACGGGAACTGGTCAGTTTGGACTTTGGACGCCGTAAGAATAGTCGGACACCTGAAATTACCAACAACAAAAAACGGTTGAGAAGCAATCTATCGGATTAGATTTAATGCATCCCCTAATCGTCTAATTGTGTGTAATATTCATGACGGCGATACATCGCATTCAATTTAACAATTACACGGTGATTAAACTCCCTCAACTTCCCCCTTTCTGAGACCCCCCCCCCCCCCCCCCCCCCCCCCCCCCAATGCATGGCCAGTACACGTGTGACAGATTAAGTTATCCACACCGCGTGTCCACCAATCACTTTGCGGTGATTAAGTCATGTGGACTTACACCTATATATTTCCCGCCACCATGGTGGCCGCCGTGATTTACTTCTACTTCTCCTCTCCGCGCACGCTTCTAATCTATCGTTCTTAACTCGCTTGCTACCAAAGTGTGGAAAGATAATAAAGCTATTATTGTCATAATGTATTTAACGTAATGGAAGAGTTAAATTCTCCAATTAATCTGACTACTACCGGATGGTTCACAGCAGTATATACGCGGTCATAAATAAAGACCAAGACATTTTACGCCTCCGAAAACGGCTCTTTACGCGCGTCGTTTAGCAACCTAATTTCTTAACCAACATAATCACGGAACTAAGCTTTTCTGCCAATCAGTTTGTTTAACATTTTTATAGAAAGGTTTACTGTGGAATTCTCGGCAGTTATCTTTCTCTCCCCGCCCCTCCAACGTGACAAAAATGGACCGGCGATAGACAAAATTATGCAACATGGCTAAGCGCTATGTACCGTCTACGTAAGATATGAATATAGCCGACGCCCATCCCCCTGCGAAATGTCCAGAGAAAGGAGCATTTCACCCCAACATCCCCCCACCTCCGCCCCCCCCCCCCCCCCCCCCGACCGCCTCTCGCCACATTGCACACTTTAAAGGGCATCAAGCGTGGGGATGCTACATAGCGGGTCGCCATTTTGAACTGGGTTAGTTTGCGCGCACCGCATGACACTGAGCTAACGTGCATTACGCACCGTGCGCAACGCGTATGCAAGATGGCGCCGCGCATCTCATTTGACGAATCTGAACTACCTTTAAGCAAGACAGAGTTTAATAAAAGAAGCGTGAAGAAATTGTTCAATAAAGGTGTTGGTCAGATTCGAAGATAATATTGATAAGTGAGCATTATGAATCTGAATACTTCACTGGAATAATATGACGTAATTATGCTAAATTACATAATAAAGCACCTGTTCGTTATCTATAGTAACTGCAATGTTATCCCATTACCTGTCTATCTCTTTGTTTGATCGTTATATCTGATCACGATAATACAAATATACATATTCGGAGAAATTTTCCTCTGTTTTATAATATATTTTGTCAGACGTAACACAAAGTGATTTTCTTAACTTGTGATTTAAAAATTGCCCACGCAGAGTCTGAGCGATGCAATTGTTCACGGTGTGTTCCATGGTTTTCCCCCGCCAGTTAATAAACTCATTATTAGTGTTCTTGTGAAGTCATTTTGTTTACCCGTTCTACATCGGCCGATGTAAGACGATGCCCTACTGGGAAGTACCATAAAGCCACGACATCTCTTGGGGTCCCGGCGTTGGCTTCCTCCCCGGTGGTTCGGGGGAAGATTATGGCCGACGACGGGTATTAAATTGGTTCCGTTTGAGGGGGAAACGCTATAGCTTGATTCGAGCCGGACCGAAAACAATTTCCGCTCTTTCGTTCGATCAAGAATTTCATTATTTGTACTTTGGCTCGCGTGTTTACAGTGCCCTGCACTTAATAAGTAATCTTCCATTTAAGTACTTATACATCGACATATTCGACCAATAAAATAAGTGTATTGGTAAACAAGAAAGCGTAATAGTTTTGTATGTTTACAATTTTATTGAAATAATAAAACAATAAAAATCCATGCTTCGTTTAATGTTTTGAGGTTAATTATATTTACTTTCAAGGTATATATTGTGTAGAAGAATAACATAGTTCGAACACCCACACAGCTACGCAAACTTTTAGGCTGTCTTAATAATCTCAGATTTTGTACTGAAATTTAAAAGAAAAACAATACTGATTAAAATTGAAATCACTTGGACGTTAAAATCCTTTGCCACTTCTCAGCTTTGTATTATTGGAATTATTGGAATGTTTAAGAAAACGAATGTACACACACCTAGAACGATCGTGCAGATTTTGTGGAAAAGATGTAAATTTTGGTTATTAATTCGGAAATATTATCCGCGCGCTCCAGTGATCATATTGATTCTAGTCGCCTTTAAACTATCATGGATTTTCATAACCAAATCATCTAGGGAAAAGGGTTTTAATGAGGCAGATTGCATGTCGACAGAGGTAACTCTAGCCTTTCTCAGGAACAAATGAAGAGCTCACTTCCAAAAGGCGCTAAATCCACTTTCCATAACAAAATTGAGTTAATCCACATTTTAAATAACTCACTAAAAATAAAACAATATATAGTAAGTTCAATTTTCATATTCCCATAGGCACGTGTACAAAGTGGGACAAAGAAACCAGTCCTGTTTTCCTCGGAAGTTGAAAAAGTGGATTTAGCGCCTTTTGGTTGAAAGCTCTTCAAATATTGGCGGGTTTGAGCGGGGTTAAAACCTCATGAGAGCTGAGCGGGGAGGTGTTATTGTCTTTAATTGCACAAAATATATATTAGGGGAACGAGATTTGGTATCATAACAAACATAGTGGTGGTGATATCATCTCTCTTCAATTTCTTCACGTGAATGATTATACATGCCTACGTTTGTATTGTCATATCAAACATAGCGATACTACCTCACGCAATTGCCAATAAAATTATGCTTATGCTTGATGAAGAACAAAACTTCAATAAAAGAAATTTTACTCTTTGAATTGTCTTTCAGGTGGGTTTGCCTAATTGTTATCACTTTTATTTTTTACTAAAAAGCCGTGTTATATAGAATTGATTTCCATTGCTATGAGGGCTCAACAACGAGTGGTAGAGGTCTTGGCGTGCGACCGTGCCGCACCCCTTGCTTCTGAGCTCTTAAATTCTCACAGTACTGGTTGGTGCACCAATTCATATAATTATACGAATTGCTGTCCACACAAATTCCATTATAGACCTTTAATATTCTTCATGGCGCGGCGAGGGTTAAAGAAAATCTCCCTCCATTTGCCGCCGATGAATTTGATTTAGCCAAAGACTTAATTCGCAATCCAATCCTACTCTCCGCCGGGAATTCCGCTCCCAAATCTAATATCCGACTCTAAGGCTGGGCACGATTTACTTGTAATTTGGCGTCGTTCCTCCCTAGTTTAGGCCGGGTTTAATGATTACAAAAGAAATGAAGAGGACTGCCGAGGAAAAAAGATACAGATAGGAAGAACCACTCTTCCTTAACTGATAATCATCTAGAAATGTGCTGAACGAAACCACTTTATCTATGATTATGTTGATAATGGC
>JBAMJV010000095.1:0-19744 GCA_037951105.1 Echinarachnius parma
CTCTGCTCATAATCCCTCTATTAAATGATGTTTATGTTCAGCCTTCAGAGGGATGTTTTTAAATTGCATAAATATTAGTACTAATTTATTTCATCACATAATAATGAAGGATTTTTATTTGTTAATTTTCTTTTTTTCCTCTTGATTTGCCAAATACATTGACAATTTAAAAGAGTGATATACAGAAATCGTACTTGAAGAAATGACTTTTTGATCTGTTTACTGCATGTATATACTTCAAGAATTTTAAATAAATTATGTTTTATTACAAAAAAGGAACTTAATTTTGTGGTCATTTGTTTAAAATCATAATCATAATCACAATCCTCAACCTAATAACATCATGATCACCATCCACCACCACCATCTTCATCACACCACCACCACCACCACTGTTATCCCACTATAATAATCATTGTCGTCGTCGTCGTCATCACCATCATCATCATAATCATCGTCATCACACGAGCACCACCACTGTAATCCCACTATAATAATCATTGTCGTCGTCGTCGACACCATCATCATCATCATAATCACACCACCACCACTGTCGTCCCACTATAATAAAAATTGTCTTCGTCGTCGTCATCATCATCAAGAACAATGGCGTAGCTACGTGGGAGGCTCCCCCCCCCCCTCCCCATTAAATTGGAAAAGAAATACACAAGGTGAGCCCCCAATAATTTGTTCTCACCCCCCTAATCATTCCGACCACGCTACGCCATTGGTCATGAATATGATAATTTTCTGTGTTATATATATGTTTTGTGTGTGTATATGTGGGTGTGGGTGTAGGTGTGTTTGTTTGCTACAGTATACCTGTACGTGCGATATCAAAAGTTTGTGCTCTGTTCTTTATTTGAACTCCTTGTGACATAATGTTTTAATGCAAAGTGTACACCGCCATTCCATTTCTGAGGTAAAACATAATTAATGTAACATCTTTTCATAATCAGAGAGATCAGACATAATTTACTTTTAACAAAACAGTGGCTGCTAATTAATGACCTACCTATAGATAGATAGGTCTATAATTGATTGCGACATAACAACTCTTTTTACCAAACATTATTAATCACTTATCCAGAATAACAATTGACCTGGTAGATAATGTTACAATCGAAAGGCTCAGTGGCATAGCCAGAATCGCATTACTTTGAAAAAGAGGGTGTTTATGGAATTTTGTTTTAAAGGCCCGAGATGATAAGTATAAGATAACGATTAGATAGACATATACGAGTAGAGGGTATGGGGCTGCACTGCCCCCCCCCCCCCCCCCACCCCCCCCCCCCCCTCTTGGGGCAAGAACTTTAACAAGGCCCGGGATGATAAGTATAAGATAAGGATTATATAGACATGTACGAGTAGGGGATAGGGGGCTCACTGCACTGTCCCCCCCCCCCCCTTCTTCCAAAAGTATCGAAAATGCCAAAGTCAGAAAATGGGGGTTTATTTTAGTGGAAATACAGTCTGGACAGAGACTGATTTTGTTCTGGCATTTATCATATTCGCATTTTTCATATTCGAGCTCACTTCCTCTCAATACGGGCAAAATCATTTAACATCATTTTCGGCAGCTTGGATATGGGTGGTGGCCCATTTGTATTCCCAGTATGCAACAAAAAAAGGAGGGAAGTATATATAATGGCGATGGAAAGAAGTTAATTATAGTGATGATGTATTTTTTCTCTTCCAAGTGAGGGTGGGATGGGGTGTGGGGGAGTGGCAAATTAGGCAATGTTCCCTGTAAGGCTGCATGGTTGCCCCCCCCCCCCCCCCCCCTCCCTCTCCTCCCCTACCCTCCATGATGGCTGCACCGCTAGAAAGACCTTATTTATAGTATTGATGTATTATTTTGAGGGGCAGCATGGGGTGTAGGGGAGGGGCAAGGTGGGCAATGATCCCTACATGATAAATTGCCCCCACCCCTCCCCCACCCTCCATGCTGGCTGCACCGCTAGAAAGGCCTTATTTATAGTGATGATGACTTAATTTGTCACCATATGAGGGGGCAGCATGTGGAGGGGGAGGGGGGGTGACGTGATTGGTTAGTGACCTACCCCCCCCCCCCCCTCCGCGCCCATCTCCCCACCCTTCATGGCTAAACCATTTGAGAGTCCTTGATTCACCTAACACTCACCCGGAAAAGAAGCATTAATTTCAACACTTGTTTGTGTAGCGTGCAGCGTGTGGGCCACGCGAAGCAGGAAGTTTTCTCAACCATGTCAACAGTATACCTGCTAGATTTCGTAGGCGAGTGAGGCGGGGGGGGGGGGGGTGGTGGGGCGCTGGGGCTGCAACCCTTACCCCTGAGCTTTAAAAGAACGCCCGTTTTGGGGGACATATCAACTCATAATTTTGCAAAAAACTCAAATCATCTTCCGGCAAACGATCGAGGTAAATGTGAATACAGTATTGTTTGTATATGAGTTGTAAAATGCCAGACTACCGAAGTATTGATGTAATTATGACTGCTATTTTCAGTGGGCAAAAGACAACAGATAACCCTCCCCCAGAAAAATGACAGAAAATTGTCCGTATACCCATGGTTGATTAATTTAACGTAATCATTTACAGGTGGTACTTTATATTTCATGCACCACTTTCCCATCATACGTTTCACTGTTATCCAAACTTATAAGTACCTAATCGATTGTCAAGTATGTTTATTAACCAAACAATCTTTGGCGTTCAGCTTCACGTGTTTTTTCCTTTCTGCCACGCATTTTTTCTTCTAAAAATGAAATCGTGTTTTCTTTCTGTTCGCGAGCTCCTGTTAATTAATAATTACCGTATAACTACCTGATAGTTTTAACTCATGTCGATGTCGCGACGACTTTTAAAGTAAATGAGTACACAATGTTATTTGATAAAGCAGAGATAACTTTGACTTCGATTACCATCACATGGTATGGTACGATAACCGATTAAGCCTGCCCCATTTCAACATAGCTAAACATGATACACTGAAAAGCATAATACAATTGGTGTTGAAGAAGATTAATCAATTTTGTAGTAAAAATTGAACAGTAGAATTTTTAATGAGAGACATTTCAACACCCCCCCCCCCCCCATAAAAAAAAAATAAATACAAAATAAAATAAAAAATAATTAAAAAAAATAAAATAAAATAAGTAATAATAAAATAAAACAATGTATAACAAATAATAAAACCAAATCAAATCAAATCAAATCAAAATTAAATAAAAAATCACTAAAAGGCGCCACAATCAACACAGTCATGTATTAGTGTTTTTTTTTTTTTTTTTTTTTTTTTTTTTTTTTTGGGGGGGGGGGGGGAGGGGGTGTCATGTAAATATAATTATTTGCCCCTATAATCCATGCAGAAGGCTTGCGACGCGCTTGTGAGAACATGCGATATTAAACACCAAGTCAAGTGGTCGATGTTTCCTGTAACCTGTACTTGTTATTTCAGACAATCATTCTTTGCCTATCATAATTAAGCTACAATTTGTTAACTTTCCCACGAATAGCACTGATACAGGGACCTGTAGTGGCTATTATAGCCAAGGCACTTGACTAACTGGTTGGGTAGAAACGTTACACCAACTACTTTGGGAATCTTGTACAAAAACAAAAACACCGTTTCGTTTAACTTTCTCTTTCAACTTAAACGACAAAGTCATGATATAATTAGATAACAGTTTTTATTATGATTTCTCATAATAAACGATTATGCAGATAACTTGTATACGCTTTTGGTAAAGTAATTAAAATAAATTATTTCTTCGGAGTCGGCTGCAAAACAGTACCACGGTTACATTCAACTTTCTGTTTCAAATATAACGACAAAAATTATCATAATTATTACTTATTAGACTAAAGTTTTATATTTGTTCACCTGCATGCAGCTAAAATACGTGCCTTGGTTAATATGTTAAGTAGTCTGCTAGATGTGAATGAATCCAAAGACTTTCCCCTTCAAGCTTTGTTGCAAAAAACCAAGACTTGAATTTGTTCGTACATCCTGTTTGTAATAATGAGCACGGCATAATGATAATCATGTAGGCTGTATACAATTTGATATTAATAATTTGTCTCGAATTTATACCAATTTTTACATAGACCTGTAGTAACTATAAGGCAATCGGCTTACTAGGATGATAGCGTGCATGGGCGCGTAGGGGCACATTTTCTTCAGGGGGGAGGGGGGGGGGGGGCTGATGTATTATGCCAGAGTAATTATTCTTCTCGTTATTTACCTGACAAGGAGAAGGGGGGAAAAAGGGAAAAGGGGGTCTTCGCCGCTTTGATGCCCTAAAATTATGTTTTTGATGGTTTAGTCTAGACATAACATGATCGTGCCCGTATATGAGATGGTTTGGCCCGAACATGACATGACTTAGCCCGAAATTACATGAGTTAGCCCGAATATGCCGAATATGACATGTTTTGCCCGAATTTGCCCGAATATGGCCGTTTTCAAAGCTCCTGCATGAAGGCTACAGCCGCCAACCCCCCCCCCCCCCCCCCCCCCCCGCCTCCTACGCCTAATATGGATTGTCGCCTGGTTGATTTATTAAACCACATACTTCTCCCGATATTTTGCAAAACCAAGAAACGATTTTTTTTCCTCGAACTTTCCCTTTCCAAAAATAACAACGAACTTTATATTAGTAATGTGTTTACTAATGAAAGTCTAATACAGTATACTGTTAAATATTTTAAAAATTACAATTAAGGCGACCTGCACAAGCCGAGGCATGCACTTGTCTTGTTGACAGTCTGGTAGATAAATTAACCCCAAAGACTTCCCCCGAACTTTGTTGCAAAAACAATAAACGAGTTCGTTAAAGCTTTCTATTTCGAATTATAACGATATAGTTCAAAACGAAAGAAGGAAAAAACAATGACTTGTTTTATTTGCGGTACAGCAATAACCTGCTTAGCGTGAGAACCAGCAATTGTTTTCAAGGGTTGGTTGGTGTTTTTTTTTGCTTGTTCTAAATCAAGTGGATACAGATAATTATACGTCTGTATAATTATGTAGTCCACCTTAAAACCGAAAATGAAAACAAAAATGAATGAGTCTCGAGACATTAGTTAACAGGTCAAATTATTCTTTATTGAAATACAATCCATGTACTGTTTACTATATATGTTATTATCTGTTCAGAATTCAACTGAGCTTTATAATTATAACAACAGTCTATTAAACGTAAACGAAAAATGAAAACATAAAATATGAGTATCGATTATCGAGAAGGGGACTTGAGGCCGATAGAGGGGCTGCACCCCCCCCCCCTCCCCCGAGAGTTTTTTTTTTTTAGAAAAGAAAATATTTAGGAAAAATCAACTCCATATTTATTTCCGATAATTTATAGTCTTTTCTTTTTCGACAAAAATCATATAATTTTGAGTTAAGTAAGTCCCTGTCATCAGCCCCACTCTTCCCCTCTCCCTATTCATGCGGCTCTAATTGCGCTGCAAATCTACACCCTCTCTACTGTTTACGGTTGGGTAAGTTAAAGGGATAGTTGAGTTTTGGTATATACACAAAATAATTTTTTGGTGAGTTAATGAAAAACTGAGTGTCAAATTCGAAAGAGCATACGAATGTAATGACAGAATAAACTTTATTTGATCAAAATCGGTTCAGAAATGGCTGAAATATCCATAAACATAACCATTTGTAATAAATGTGGGGCCCCACAATTATTCGATCATTTTGAACCAGCCGTTAATTTTTTTTTTTTAATGCTTCCTCTTTTCAAAAATTTACATAAGAGGTTTTTAAATAGTTGTTGATGATCTCTCTATCTAATCACTATTTCAACAAAACATGACATGCACAATATTTTATGTAAAATGGCTGAAACCGATGAGTGTTTAGAGAGCACCCTCTTGAGTTTTAACGGCTCCTTTTGAATGAAAACAGGCTTTTTACTTAGTAATTTGTAATTTGCTATTCCTTTCGAGCATGGTGGAGTTGTAACTATTAGTTTGTAATGTAATGGTGCAGGTTTTGGTTACTTAAATTCAGTTTGACCAAAACTGTATTCTCTTTACCAGAACTCAACTATCACTTTGAGATCACATTGTCTCAATGTAACGTACGGTCACTTTGTAGTTTGAAGTTTAATTAATTAAAAGAATGAATTAATTAATTAATGAACTTCGCCTCTGTTTGTATAAATATCTATTTCCAGGTCAATACATTACTATTGCAATGTGTTGGTTTTTTACTAATACATAATTTCCTGCCCTAGGGCCAGAGGATGACCGAGGTATTACTAGTATATCAGGTTGTCATCCCATCCCGCCTTATCTTCCTATAGCGTTATTAACCACCGTGCATGATAATGTTTTGTTAATTGATTAAAAGATAACCCACCTGTTTAAGGTTTAAACACACCCATTCACTTCCCCCAGTGGACAAGTCCAGCCCTATGATCACATGCATTGGATCCAATTGCACAAACGGTACATTACTCATCAAGACCCAGCGAATGTCTACGAACACTCGATGCTGATTGCGCCTTGTAGTACATTTCGGCTTGTTCTGATCAAGTGGCAACCTGTTGTGCAATGGGGCCCCCAGGAAGAAGACACCCCGACCGACTGAACAGTGCAATGACCCCCAAGTCTTAAGAAAACACCCAGAAGACACAACAAGATGACGTCGAGTTCATTAACAAAGTTATTTGAAGACTAAGTATAGACAATAAAACAAACAAGGACAGATCAACACGGGTGGGTCACGTGCTCAAGGCTATATCATCGGACAGTGGCTAATTATTAATTTTAGTGCATCAAAACCACACCTCAATCATGCAGGAAGTTCAGTCAAACCTGTCTTAGTGACCACCTGTCTATTTTAGCCAACCTGCCTATAAAGTGTCTACAGAGAAAACAATGTCGCGGAACCTGTCTAGAGAGTTCATCTCTCTATACCGTGACCTCTGTTTCTTGTTCCCTTGGGTGGACATAACTCACAGGTTTGAGTGTACAATATGGTGTTGTGTCACGATTGGGGCGTGTGACTTCCGATTATGAGGTCCCGGGTTCGACACCGATCGACGTCGCTATATGCATGTAATATGTTCTTTAGCAGAATATTTAAACCATGCACGCTTTTGTGTGACACAAATTGCTAATAATGCTCCACGGGGAGTTGAGATTGTGCATATGATAATTGGGTGATGTATGTGGCACGGTAGACCTACAAAATATGACCAGGAGAAGAATCCGAACTATAAAAGAGGCATTTTGAACAAGAAACGGTGCTTTATAGATATCTTGTATTAATTTACAATTGTTACACAATTTTTGTGGCAAACCCGCGCTCCTAGCCTAGAGTGGTAACTTGTTCTGTCTCCCTATAGAGGGTGGTCACTGTAGAGAGGTTTGACTTTTATTGGGTTTGTCTGTAAAATACCGAGCATTGTCCAGCTTGGTGGTTAAACATGTGACCCGCATAAACATGATAAAGCGCCAACAGTCTCCCAACGTCAGAATAGTGCACTGACCTCAAGCCTAAGAGACTGAACACCCTCAAGATATACATGTATGTATATCAAGAGGACATCGAGTTCATTAACAAGGTTATTTTAAGAACTTAGACAATACAAGAACAAAGGGGCGAATTAAGAATAGTAAGTCACATGCATACTAGCGGCTGTGCGGTGGCGGACAGTTGATTATGCAACGCGTTCACAAAGCATTTCCTATACTGTTTCCACATTACACAGCGTGTCCATCTGACCATAGACTTACAACATATATGTTGTAAGTCTATGATCTGACCAACAAATCAATTTTAGCGTTGGTTATTTATGACTGTGGTCTGGTCGAAGTTTCGGGTAGTCAAACTTTCATTTGTTTTAAAACTAATTCATTATTATATTTGAGA
The DNA here is from genome assembly GCA_037951105.1 of Echinarachnius parma. NCBI lineage: Eukaryota > Metazoa > Echinodermata > Echinoidea > Clypeasteroida > Echinarachniidae > Echinarachnius > Echinarachnius parma. Next base: position 7,877 of record JBAMJV010000095.1, read on the forward strand.
CAAACTCTGGGATTTTCTACATTGATTCCATCCGATCACAAGTCTTAGACCGAATGTCTATCAATTTAAGAAACATATCCACTTATGTCTTTACAAACCATATCATGAAATTGTACAATAATATTTCAAAAACAAGTGCTAGAGGGTAAGCACCCCCTCCCCTTCAGCCTCTATACCAGTGGTATTTATATTGACCTATTATCGCCTATAAGCGCTTTATATTGGAACATTATAATAATGCCCTGTAAGAAGGACAATTAATCATTTTCTGTTAAACTAACTAGTTTTCTAGCTCCTTCGTGTGCGAACCCCGTAAATATTTGTGTGACCCAAGAAAAGTTGAAGTCCATCGTATAGCTAGGTATTACAGGTGTTGATGCTTCGTTCGAATCGGGTTATTCGAGCGAGATTAGTGTGGACCCAACGTCACTCGACTATAGTACTTCCTCTTATATGATCATAACTTCCTTTATACTGCTTACGTGACCATTTAATAGTAGATAAAGAGAGTCGAAGTGAAACTAATCATAATTTGACGAATTGATAGAATAAATTATTATTGTGTTATTCCCAGTTGTAGATCCCCTTACCTTGTATACTCCTTGTTAAGGGAGATCTGGAAACAACACTTTGATATGTGTAGAAAACCAATGAAATACAAATGAAATGCTCCATAGGGAGTAAAAAAATAAACTCTTTGTTTTCATGTTTCATGAATGTGCATACTTTAACCAGGGAAGAAATATAATAACGTATTTAGCATCAATAGTGATGGATATGTTTTGCTCAACGTTAGTATTAGTAATTCCTGCATTCATTCTTTATGTGTTCGATGAGTGATTCTGACTTTTGCAAATGTCAACATGACTGTGTGGTAAGGAAGTAACTTTCTGTGCATCACGAAAACAGAACATTCCACGAATTGGAGAAGTGGATAATACGGGAACAATATAGAAAGCAATTAAAATTGCACAAGAACTGAAATTAAAGAAACATGTCTGTTTCAGCATGTCTTATATTTTGCACCCTTTTTTCAACCATATTTTTAAATTTTGTATTCAAGATAGTGAAAACAACGTAACCCTTGCAAACAAGACAACGTTTTACATTTATTTTATACAACTTGCCACTTTACTGTTTATATGATGCAGGGGTTTAATCTAAGATGGGGGGGGGGGGGGGCTGGGGGCACGTGTCCCTAAACATTTCTGTGTCCTCCTGTGGGCCCCCTCACCCCCACGAAAAATTCATACTTCCCGAGAAAAGAAAAAAAAACATTGACAACAGATATCGCCCCAAAAAGCGTGCTATTTTAAAGGTAAAATCGTTTTAGGTCAAAGTCATGTAATGCTCATGGTCAACTATAATTTTCGGGCCAATTAAGATCATTATGAGGTAAAGAATGTTAGGCCATCTAAACGAGTGAGGACCCCCTTTTTTGGCTTGTCAGGCGAAAATCTGTGCCCCTCATTAAAGTCCAAGGCCCCCCCCCCCCCTCCCCCCTAGTGTGAAAAAATCCTCTTATATGATGGCTAATATGGATGTATTCAATCGTTTTCTAGCTAGATCCCGTGCTCGGACGGATTAGGCGGGATTAATGTATTATATCCGGCAATTAATTTATCATAAACGAGCAATGACAATCGCGATTATAACTCGGCGGACGCGACGCGACGCGCGAGCGATGATCTGCCGATGAATGATTGGGCGTGTTACGGGTGCGCTCACTACCCCATGATCACCGGTGCGCTGCACCTAGTTTTGTGCTCCACCATAATGGGACGCTCCCTATAATGATACACTAATAACCACCTGTAATTTTATGGCTGTTAAAGGACACCCAACACCCCAATCAATTTGTTTTCTGAGATTATGTGAACTGAATCGTGTTTTTAGCCCAGTCCACGGGATAGTTGAGTTTTGGTCAAACTTAACTTTAGTAACCAAAACCTGCACCATTACGGTACAAAATAACAGTTATTAACTTCACCATAATATGCTCGAAAAATATACAAAATTACAAACCACTAAGTAAAACCCCTGGTTATCATTCAAAAAGAGCTGTTACAACTCAAGAGGGCGCTCTTTTTCATTGGTTTTAGCCATTTTTCATACAAAATTGTGGCATTTAATGTTTTGTTAAAATAATGATTCAATAGAGATATCATCTACAACTTTTTAAAAAACCTATTCAGATTTTTTTCAAAGAAGTCTTTAAGGCATTTTAATTTTTTTTCTAAAAAGTCAAAATATCCCCTGGCGAAGAATTTTTGGAATACAAATATGTTTATGATATTTCAGCCGTTTCTGAACCGATTTAGATAAAAAAAAGTTTATTCTGTCATTGAAATTGTATGTTCTTTCAAATTTAACAGTCAGTTTTTCATTATCTCACGAACAAATATCGGGGGCACTTCGGGAAATACCAACACCCAAGGTACCTTAATATTTCATATTTGATAACTCGTAATATCGCTCGTGGGTATTATGCGGAACAGCCCATTAGGTCTAAGTTCCAATATACATTGCATGTTCCTAATTAACTCTACTTATCACTGGTTAATACAATAATTATGGGCTTTCAAACTAATTACTCAAACTTGTTGGGGTGTTGGGTAACATATAGTAACGTTGTCGAATTCTGCAAAAAGAAAAAGAACTCGAGGTGTTCTCACATACCTCGTTATATTCGTATTTACCAATAGACATGTTTTGCTTTTACGATTTCTCTCTTATTATTATAAATATTTATGATTAAAGTGTTCGATTTGAAAGTCAATACCTGGGAGACTTCCAACTGCGTACAAAGTATAGTAAGTGAAATGAGTTAGCAATATCACTTGAATTTTCGCTCGTTACTCGGCCACATAACATCACTCAGTAGACATATCATATCATACTCATAGAAATACATATTTTATAAACGTCATATTTGCATATGTCATCAATAGTTACTTATCCCTTTAATCGGAGAGGTGGGTGTATATATGCGTGGGTGCCGCACTCTTTGCACCCCGGTGGCTTTGATGCTACCGCTCGCCTAACACTAATAATGGGGCGTGAACAATTATTAACTCATTTTGAACTATACACATAATTGAAAATGATTTCCTTTTTAAAGAGTTACCAAATGGGGATGAATGAAATCAAAGAAATCGAACTCAGCAAAGCTCAGCCAGAGGTCAATAATATTTGTGTAGGAGTAATAATTATTTGGGGAGACAACAACTTGTTTCTCTTACTTTGGCAGCAGTATGCGGTCTGTTGGATTTGTCAGTGTTTTTATTTTCCCTGTCTTCTTCATCATATTTTGACAATAATTATTGACAGGGGAAAATACTTTGTATCTCTTCATCAAGTTTGTATTATTATTATTCTTCCAGTCTATTTTTGTTGTCAGCTTTGCTCATCATCATGTCAAGCTACGCTTCTTTGATGTCACGATCCCTTTTTCTCTCACCCCCCAATTTCGTTGCTAACGGTGCGATTGAGCGCATCAAATTGCGCGTGAAAAGAACAAAGACTTCGAAGCAATTATGAAGGCTCTCTATTATTAATCGCTTACAAAAATGCGTGGCCGCGCCTGTTTGGAACTTTTATTAGTTGATTGAGGATGATAATATTGTTATTTATCAGCAGGGATTTTCTCACAAAAACCTGTGTTTTATCGCGATTCACTCGGCTTCTTCAGTCAGTTGTAAACACAATTAAACACAATTAAACACAATTTAAATAGAGGCAGACTCGTAATATCATCGTTCATTTGTTGCTAGGTATGTCTACGCTTACTGTATCCCGAGGGAACAAATAATAACAAAAATAAAGTACATAATGAGCAGAGATCGGTTCAAGGATAGTTGTTTCAGTAACCCCAGGGTGAACCTTGGAAACATTCTCATCCTGAACTATTTTGTTTGGAAACAAGAATATTGTCACAGCTCAAACTGTCTATAAAGGCCACCGAAGAGAGACATAAGAGTATAGTCTTGTATGAGCAGGTGGTCTTATAGACAGGTTCATGTACATGACTTGTACAGTTTCATTGCTTTCTATAGTGGAGTACATGCAAGTATAGTGTTCTTTATAGACGGGTGGTCGCCTAGTAATCCCAAATGTCGGCGACGAAACAAACTGCATATACGTAAGTAACTATCAAAGTCAAAGTCCTTCCCATATATACCTTCAGACAATAAGAATGCCTTTATCATAATTATGAAACTGTAGATAAATATGATGGCAAATATATACATTTAGTAGACTATAATAGACCCGCCCTATAGGCAAAAATATTTGAATTAACGCAAGGGTGCAAGTCCTGCGAATTGCGTTTTATTTTCTATTCAAGTAGATGTCACGCACCTGGGACAGAAAGCAGGATGTACCATTTTAAAGTTTTTTACTAGTCAATTATAGCAGTATGACTCGACGGGGACTCGAACTCGCGTCCTTACGGTTCATAAGGCTGGCTCGCTCTTTCCTCTGCCGACGTTAAAGGCCAATATGGCCGGTTCTACTGGATGCACTGTTGCTAAATCCTGCTCTAATTTATCACATCCGTCTTATCGTATCCAGTTAGTAGCCTTGACTGACGTATATATAAGGTAGCTAGGTGATAATAATGTGCCGTGTGCAGGTTATTTCATGTTATATTAAGTTAACCTTTTAAACAAAGGTATCAATGAGTGCGGTTATTATTATGTTTCATCACACATGGTTCGACATGCGTCGCTTATTTAGTCTGGTTAGATATCCCGAAACCAAGTCCTCTCTTCCAAGTTTTCCTACATATCACGTGTTTATGATGCATTATGCCGGGGTAAATCTTTCAGATGGTTTGCCATGATGTGCCTCGAGAACTGAAGTTCAGACCTCCTCATTCTAATCCTTCCAAACTTTGTCTTCTGTCAAATATTCCAGGAAGCCTTTGGGCAAATCACCAATGGTTGTGGTTATCATCATGCATGTTTCATCACATTTTGTCGACACGCGTTCGCTTAGCTGGTTAGAAAATCCGAATACCCATGTCGCTCTTCCAAGTTTTCCATAACATTATCATAACATTATAGCGCGTGTATGTCGTTTTTTGTTGAATCTTGTAGATGGTGCTGAGTGATCGAAGACCACGTTTTAGACTCCCGATTCACATCCGTCAAAGATTGCCCTTAATGTGTCAGATCAATAAGCAATATTGCAGATTTGTTTAATTATCATGAGTGCAGGAATTGAGTGGTTTAACTCTGAAATATCATGTCCTCCCCCGTGATGTTCACGACCAACCCCACCCCCCCCCCCACCCCCTCCCTCTGTGAACACCCATCGCACCATTTGCAGTTTTGGAGAACCGATGGGGGCAGGTTTTTGTTTGAATCTGTCAATGATAAAGGTGCTCATGACCACGTTATAGACCTTTAAGTTGAGGAGATTAACACAATGCATACATGTATTTCACTTGACGTTTAATTCAGTATTGAATGATACAACTCTGATATCTTGTCCACCTAGGCCTAGGCATCCGCACCCTGCATTGTCATGCCGTCCCTAGTGACATAGCGAGGTCGACGGTCCGGGGTGGGGGAGTGGGGGGGGGGCGAGGCACATAATTATGTGTGGTACCCTTTACGTATTATACAAATATCACTCCTGACGACGGACAGTCGATCTGTTCGAAACGTCGAGCCCATCCTACACCCACCTCTCATTACAATATATATATACCGCGCTGTAGCTCTTATTATAACTACAAGCCAAGAAAGAATACCAACAGTCCTTTCCAGGACTACTTCAGTCCTTTTTAGGACTATCCTAGAAAGAATACCAACAGTCCATCTCAGACTCACCAATCCTCTCCTCATTCATGTGCAACCGCAACCACACGTATTAAAACAAAATTACCCTTTTTTATTTTGTATTGTTATGTCAAATTATTGGGGCACGTACCCGCCCCGCCCCCCCCCCCCCCCCCCCTGCCCAAGTCGCTACTAGTGCTCGATCGCGTCCACCATTTTGACTAAAGTAGGCATGATAGGAGGGGCCTTTGTTGATTATGTCATTTAGGATATAAGGGGGGGGGGGCACGAAAGCAAAATTTTAGAACATTTTATTTCCCCTCTTGCATACGGTAGCCTCAACATACTTCGTCTTTATTTCAAAGAGTATTGCAGACAGCTTATATATTTTGATTATTTGTATTATTAATAAATTGACGGTACCGAGGGAACTGCCTTTACAATGATGTCTTCCGTTCTCACTTCATACAGGAATTATTCATAGTAAAGATAGTGTACGGTCACAGCTGATACATTGTCATTGTTTAATGGTTCTAAACAATGTCAGACAAGCTGTATACATTTTCTGACCGAGCGGTTGCTAGAAGGCAATCCGCCCAGGTCCAGCCACAACCAAAAGTTCCGACTCAAAGAGCAAAATATTAGAACATTACCATTTTATTACAAAAGAATCGCAATACAAAAGTAATCATTATTCGGTAATATATTAATATGCCCCGCCCATTTACTTCGCCCATCGCTTTTCGCTGATCATTGGATATGACGAAACTGGTTGAATATGTAGGGAAGTGTTTAATAGATGTTGGTCCACGCGGTGAAGCGTTGAGGAAGGAGGCCTGGTTATTAGGGACCCCATTTAGACTAGCTTCTATCTGTACCTTCTAATTCCCTCTTTCTCTGTCGACACAGCCAGCATTGCTGAAGCTTTTCCATATGAAGTGAGATAGAATTACGAAATAACTTGCTACTGAATGAGCAACAGTCAAGAACGATCGAATTTCTAGCTACTCAATTTATTTTTTCAGCTCTTCATTTTACTTTAACCGATCGGTACTAATAAGTGCTCAAACTCAACGACAAACGTAACTTGGTGCTGAGCGATAAGCCTTGTACAGTTTTTGGTAAGGAGAGTACAGTTGGTCAAACTGAATTTAGGTAACCAAATGCCTGACAGTAATCATGTATAGAACTAAATAGTTATAATCTCCACCATGCTCGAAAGGTATACAAAATTACAAAACGACTAAGTAAAAAGCCCGTTATCATTCAAAAAGAGCCATTAAAACACTAGAGGGCGCTTTCTGAAAAGGCTTGGTTTCAACCTTTTTCATAAAATATATGTTTTATTGAAATAATGATTAAATAGAGAGATCATCAAACAACTAGTTTAAAAAACGCTTTTGAAATTTTTGAAATAGGTGCAAGCATTTAAATAATGTTTTTATCAAATTCATCTAATTATTTGGCCCCAAATGAGATTATAGACATCAGATATATTTATTGATATTTCAGCCGTTTCTGGGTCGATTTGACCAATAAGTTTGTCTGCATTAAATGCATGTTCTCTCAATTTCGACATACAGTTTTCATTACCTCACAAAAAGTGTGATGTGCAGCGCCCTCTCTACAAAACTAAACTACCCCCTTTAAGTAGGCTACTATATACAGCTACAATCTCTGCAGCTAGTTTCCAAAAAATGTATGTGCTGAAGATTAAAGGGATGGTTGAGTTTTGGTACAGATGGCGTACACTAAAAGTTTTGTGAGATAATGAAAAACTGAGTGTCAATTCGAAGAGCATTAAATTTTAATGACAGAATAATGCTGAAATAGTCCAAGAACATAACCATTTGAAATATTTTGAAACCAGCTTTACATTTTTTATTTATGCTTCTCTTTTCAAAATTTACAAAAGAGGTTTTTAATAGTTGTGATTACTCTCTATCTAAATCACTAACTCAACAAAACACCAAATGCACAATATGTTTATTAAAATGGTTGAATACCGATGAGTGTTTAGAGAGCGCCCTCTTGGTTTGTAACGACTCTTTTTTATGATAACAGCTTTTTACTAGTCATTTGTAATGTTGTATTCCTTTCGAGCATTGGTTGTGAGTTATACTATTAGTTTTAATGTAATGGTGCAGGTTTTGGTTACGAAATTTCAGTTTGTACACTAACTGTACTCTCGTTACATTGCTACATAATCCCTGTAATTTAACCTCCTAACTATATACAACCGCCATTCATTCATCGATAAACCGACTCGGCAAGCGAGCGGCGAGCGGGTGCGGCGTGGCGGCTGCCCTATGAGATCAACCGCTCGATATCAGCCGTTTATTTTTACCGCATTTGACAGATTCGACCAATTATATATATACATATGTATGTTAATGATGAGATTCACTGGCGATGATTTGATTGACTTGTAACCCTCCAAATAGCAATCAATAGCCATGATAGGTCACTAAATTGGGGAACGTTGGGGGGGGGGGGGAAGCACTGACCCTTTGTTGTTGTTGTTGTTTGGAGGCGTAGACAAGTAACATTGGTGTTGAACATTTATGTAGTCCATTTCATTATTTTGGTTGGTCGATCGAATATGTTTTGTTTTGTTGTGTTGTTTGTAGTGGTGTGTGTGTGGTTGTGTGTGTGTGTTGCGTGCGTGTGTGTGTGTGTGTGTGTGTGAGGGGGGGGGGGGCATTTGAGGATGAACGAATTTGTACAAGGTGTGCTAATTGCTTGCCCTCATGTGCTCGAGTCGTAGCTATGACTTACAGGCACTGCCATACCACAGATTACACGGCCGAGCGTCAAATAGTTCAAATGATTATCAGTCGTTTCACGTTTCCTTTCCTTGTCCCAGTCTAATTTTCTCGCGTGACAGGTTGCCAATTTTAAGAGTCGAAAGAGGGGAATTAATTATAAAATAAAATGTTTCAATATCCCTATATAATACTAAACGACTACATTATGCGTGTACGAAGCAAACTGTAAAATGAAAACTAGACAAACCACAAGTGTACAACGCTTCGATCAAATATTTATTTATATAATGAAAAATCGCCACAATAATGAAACAAGAAATGCACTGATTAAAACAAAGTAAATAGATAAGAATTATAGTAGTTAATACAAATAATATAAATTACATTCAGTTGTGTTAGGTGTATTTGTATATAAAGGTCAAATTATAAAAAAAAGTCTCTATTCCCTTTTTTAATATTTTTAAATGCTTTCTATATAAAAATAATTAAGTTAATGTATTATCACTAATACAGTAAAACTTACAAATCGTAACGAGAGAGTTAGCATTGTTTTTTAGGTGTCTTCGAGAACAATACTAAAACATAGATCTAGTAACATTGTCAAAAGTCACAACATTATTTTACCTACCCCGTGTTCACACAACAAAAATTCATCTCCTTAATCATGACTAAAGAATCAGCAGCTGACTATAGAATCAGCTGCTGATTAGCTTATACGATGAAATGTGTGTGTCTGAACGCTGACTAACACACACGACGTATAGCGAATAACGAAACGCGGGTTTGATCATCGTTTCGTACGAGCTGACTATAGAATCACGATCAATTTCGTGTGTGAACAACGGCTCGCTCGTTTAATCATGAATTAGCTATACGAGACTCGTATACTGGGCGGGGCTTAACGCCCCGCAGACAGAAAAAAGACAACACATCTGCGCAGTAGCAAACCTGCGCACTTCGTGCAGCTGGCCAGCCACCTGTTTTGAGATCTTGTTTTTGTGTGTGTGAACGTAGTGTAGTTTGGTTAATCATGATTCTCTATACGACGTTTCTTTAGTCCAGATTAAGGGATGAAAATGTTTGGTGTGTGAACACGCTGCTAGAACTAGCGGTTCTCACATATCTCAGTGTATTCGTATTACCAATAGAAGCATGAGACAGGTTTATCGTTTCTTGAATTTCTCTTTCGTTATAAAAGATATTTACGATTAAAGTGTCCGTATTTTAATTATCCACTGGAAGTTATAACTATGTATAACTATGAGTTAGCGAATGTCACTTTAGCATTTCCGCTCGTTACTTGCCATGATTATAACGTCCATTTAAAGGAATTTGAGTTTTGTATAGAGGCACTACACAAAAGAATTTTTTGTGAGATTATGAAAAACTACTGAGTGTCAAATAAACTTATTTGATCAAAATTCGGTTTTGAATGGCTGAAATATCCAAAAACCATACCATTTGTTATTGTTTTAAAATGCTTCTCTTTCAAAAAATTACAAAGAGATTTGTGAATATTTGTTGATTATCTCTCTATCTAATAACTTTTTTCACCAAAACATCACATGCACAATATTTTAGTTAAGCATGGTTGAAAACCGATGAGTTGTTTAGAGAGAGCCCTCTTGAGTTTTAACGGCTCTTTTTGAATGATAACAGGCTTTTTACTTAGTCATTTTTAATTTTGTAATTCCTTTCGAGCATGATGGAATTATAAATATTAGTTTGTAATGTAATGGTGCAGGTTTTGGTTACTAAAATTCAGTTTGACCAAAACTGTACTCTCTTGACCAGAACTCAGCTATCCTTTAACTTGAAATTTTCACAAATAACCTACCTATATAGTGGACATATCAGAACACAAAATACTCAATTTATCAATCATTCATCACTTTTTGCACATGTCAACAAAGTTACTAGATCCCTTTAAAAATTAAATACTACACTTCGCTCTTCGAGTATAATCAAACAAAATAATGTTTAAGATCATATTAACTTTGTTGACATGTGCAAAAAGTGATGATGGTTAGATACAATGTATATTGTTTTTATGCTGATATGTCCACCGTGTGTTGTGTGAAAAGTTAAATGGACATTATATGCTGAATAATAAGCAAAAATGCAAAGTGATATTCACTAATCATTACACTCACTATGTACTACTGTTTCGACGATCAGTGGATAACTTATTATCTGAACAGTTCAATCGTAAAATATCTTTTAAACGAAAGGTAAATTTGAAAAAAACGAAACCAGTCCCATGCTTTATTGTTGATTAGGACGAATCCAACAAGGTATAGGAACCGCTTAGAATTCCAATTTGATTTGAGGATTTGACAATGTACTAAGTCCCTTTATGTATGAGCGCTAAGAAGTGTGAACTCGTCCTAATAGTTTCGATTTCAAAATGGAAAATTAATTGATGAAACATTATAGTCCTATATATGATGTCCAACAATGATGAATTCCCCAATGCATGCAATTATATACATCTTTGGTTTCAAAAGTGTTTTATATATCAGTTATAAAGAGCTCATGAAAAGTCAAAGATGACTAATTGCGAATATTAAAGAATCGCAAAGACCGATAAATGGGACAATTAATATAATTGTAATTGTTTTCGATGTCATTCGTGTGTGGAGATTACTTTCATATTCTATTAACAACATTCGAATGAACAACATTAACAACGTCAGTTAATACACGATTGTAAGAAATGTATGAAGTTATGAGTGCAGGGTTACGGATACCCACCCCCCCCACCCCACCCCCCATTTCGTGATAGGATAAACACAAAATTACTGTGTCTAAAGCCGGCGCAGACAGAGCCGACTCGACCCGATCCGACTGTTTTCAGTCAGGCTAGAGTCAGTTTCGCTCAGTCGGAGCCGATCCAACATGTTGAATCGGCCTCGAATGACCTCCGACTGGCACTTGACTGGAAAAACCGAGTCCTGAGGCAGCGCATACTGAGTTAAGCAGGCTGAAAACCAGTCGGATCGGGTCGAGTCGGCTCTGTCCTGCGCCGGGCATAATAATTTGTGTTGTATATATTTTTTATTCTGGGCATTATTACATCCTCCTATTTAGTTGTATATGCTTCTAGATAAGTTGTATGCTTCTAGATATTCAAACAAAAATTATTGTAATTCGTAAGTTTATGTAGTTGTGCTATAAAAGGAAGATCGAACTTTACAATCTGTTCATCACTGATCTAGCTAAAATAGGTAGATGTTTTTCTTCTACTGTAATTTTCAATTTATTCTTGCTTCTAACAAAACATTACAAATGAATTCTAATAATTTACAAAGATA